>VZTZ01028730.1:254252-280456 GCA_013400955.1 Drymodes brunneopygia | reverse complement strand
GGCGCCGCCATGCTGCCCATGTGAGGCGGTCACGTGGCCGCTCGCGGCGGCGGGCCAGGAGCGCCCCCTTCCCGCCCCCGGCCGGCGCGAGCGCAGGTGTGAGGGCGGCGGGAGGATCCGCCCTGCCAGGGCAGCCCGGAACGCACTGTGCCAGCCCGCCCCCTGCCCGCGGCTCCTCGGTGCCCGGAGGTGCAGCTTCCTGCCCTTCTGTACGGCCCCCAGCCTGCTCAGCCCGACAGCATCCCCAGCGAGATTGGTGACTGCTCCTTCCGCCGGCGGGAGACACGGCAGTGAGACAGAACTGCTGAAAGCGGGACTCGGTCCCACATGAGTTGCAACTATCCTATGAGTGCTGGAGCTACCTCATAATTTCTTTTCATTAAAAAATAAACAAAACTAACCAACTAAGCAAGCAAGCAAAGAAACACCACTCCCCTCTCCCCAACTTGTACTTTTGTGAATAAAATACGAACTACTCTTTATGAACTAAGAGGGGATCTAATTAATGCAAAGGAGTAGCTCGAAGGCAGGTGCCGAGTGGATGGTGCCAGACCTTTTTCAGTGGTGCCAAGTGACAGGATGAGGAACAATGGCCATAAACTTAACAAGTTCCACCTCAACATGAGGAAGAGCTTTATGCTGAGGGTGGCAGAACACTGGAGCAGGCTGCCCAGGGAAGGGCTGGAGTCTTCCTCTCCGGAGACATTCAAAATCCACCAGATGCATTCCAAAATGTACAAATAATACAATTATCCTTTCTTACATCCTCACACACATGTAGTGATCTTTGTGTCCTTATATGCATGCGTGTGTACACACACAGGGGATAAGTAACCTGTGGGATAAGTAAGTAAATTGTCAAATGAAAACTGAGGCTGTTTATCTCCAGATTTATTTACTTCCTGGTACAGACATTAATAGTTTTTAACTTCCCATGTACGAGTTTTATGAAACTCGTTAAGTTAAGAAGTTAAGAAAAATAGACTCAAAGCCCAGGGTGGATGGGAATGCTGAGGATATTTACCTACTTTGGAAAAAGCCCCCAAAAAGTATGAACTTAAAAGTTACACTTCAAGCATTTCTGATTTTAAGGAGCAAATTCCAAGCATTCTCTGATCACAAAAATGTGCTGTGATCCTCTCAGACTTTGCTAGTAAAAGTGCATCTCTTAATCAGCTACTGTAGCATGATAGGCAGCCTATCATATAGCTGATATCCAGACCACACAGTAGTTTAAAAATCAATACAATACCTCGCACTGCTTCCAAAAAATAAAACATTCCACTTCTTACAGCCACATTCTGCATGAACTGACATGTTTCATCATGGTTATTCAGTGAGGGGAGAATGATAAGATTTTCACAGAAATAAAGGTACAGAAATAAATGTAGAGAAAGAATTGCTAAGCTGATGAATTACACCTCATGAGCACCATGACCCACTGCTCACTGGTGAGAGGTATGCATACATTTCATTTGCAGGGCCAAAATGCTCACACCTTCACTTTGTTCCTTATTCTACAATGTAGTATGGTCTTTCAGGAGTTTGAATTGCATTAGGCATCATTTTATCCTCTTGTATCTTGACAAGACTTTTGGAATTCAGACTTAACCACTAGTTCTATAACAACAATGTGCAGTGTAAAGCAATCACACATTCTGCTGCTTGGCCTAAGCAACTATATATACCATAGAGTGGGTGTGCTTGTGTGTGCTCTAAGAGAACAGCACATTTCTCATGAAAGTATCCATATATGATGAGTAATTCACCACGTTTTCATGAACTGCCACTAAAGGAGAGAAACAGAGAGCTCTAAGGTAGCCCAGTCTCACCCTTCTTGAGTCAGCAAGTATTTCCTACTCAGTGGAATGAGGCTACTGTTAGAGAAAATGAAGTGAATGTTTGGCTTTTGTGTGCAGCTGTAAGCCCCAAATTCCTTATTTTAACAGCCTGAAAATTGGTTGATGGCATAACAAAATGGAGGCAATTCTAGTTATGCTGCTACCACCTTTGTAATTACCTTGTCCTTAAGTGTCAGGCTATTTCACAAATACTTGTAGGTACTGACTAGTGGTTAGATTGGACCAATTATTTTTGCATGCCAGAAAACAAGAGGGGATCAATCAAATTACGATCAATTACAATTCAAGTGAACGGTGTAATTTTTGCAGTGTCTGGATGCATCTTAAGCCTAACAACAGTCATTATTCAGTAGTCTCTAATTTATGCTTAGATGCAGGTTTTCTCCTTTTATTAAGAAATATAAACAACGTATATAGTTTTTAGAACCTTTGTAGCAGTAAAATGGGGGTAAATATCTCTGACGAGAGAGAGACACCGGATCCTAACACAGCAAACCTGAAAAAATCATACTCCACTGTGTTCAAGTTCTGTCACTGAAAGAAAGTATATCACTTTCTTCTTCAAGTGTATAATTGTCTTTTGGTTACATGTGACAAATCCCCTGAAATGTTGAAGAGGGACAGTGATGTCTCAAGATGTCAAGAGCTTTAGGTTGAGAGGCAGCTTTGGAGAAATCACATTTCAGCCCAATGTTTATTCAACACATCTGTGTGAAAGACTCTCCTTGAAGAATATTTCATGTCCCATCTCACTCACATTGGTTCTGTGCTGTCAAAGCCACCAAGCATTAAATGTAGAATCGCAACTTTATTTCATCCCAAAATTGGGCAGGCTGATATAAAAATAAGCAAAAGTGTGCTAAAGAAGACATTAAGCTAGGTTTTTACATCCAAGTATCAAAGCAGTCTGTAACAGCCTGTAAGACAACAGGGTCGTATCTTACGTACACACGAAATCTTATATACAGCAATATAGAAACACACTTATAGTTTAAGTATAGCAGTTGGATACTTCTGAGGTTAGGCTTAGACTTTCCTATCTAAGATTGTCTTAAAAGATGATTTCGTTCCACAGCAGTTTTTGCTGATGAGACTGGTGCTATTTGAGTCCTGTTCTAATCACAAATAGGTGTTCTTTTTTTCAGCATTAATGTTCGTCTGATCCAGGGTGAGAGAGTATGGAGCCCCGGACTTGCAAAAAACCCAGAAACCTCTTACATCAGTGATACAAAATATATATAACCAGGTCAAGCTACACCAAAGAAAACTTACACCACAGCTCTAGGGAAAGAAAAACAACATATTTACAGATCCCCATGATATTAAGTTCATTCTAGGGAAAGATTTTCTCTTTTCTATGAAACCATGAAGTTTTAAAACATGAATACCCCCATATAGCTCAGAGAAAAGCCTAACTAGAAGAAAGGGAATCATCTAAAAATAATAGGTATTGAACATGGAACATCTCCCTTATTGCCTTACCATTTAGAAACAAAGAAAGGGATGTCAAGCTCTTCCCATTGATCTAGATTTTCTTTACGTTTTCTCTCTTCAGCTCAAACTGTGCAACAACCACAAATGGAGCACATACCTCCTGTGTGAGGAATGTTTACAGCATTACATGTTCTTTATTTACTAAAGAAAGAAGCTAGTGCTACTCTCAGAAAAAAAACAATGCACAGTACTGCTCCTGCTGTATAGATTTTTTGTAAAGGCAAAGAGGGAATTCTAAACCCTCTGCCCAAGGCTTTGTCTTCATTGTGTCATTACCTGAGATTCCTCCAGTTTGGGTGGGAGCCTTATATCTGAAATGAGCTTTGAAGAGCCAGAGTAGGACATTTTTTCCGACCTTTTCTCTCTGCCTCTGGTCTGGAGAATTAAGAATATTTGGAACATGGAAATCTGAAAACTGTTGGATTAACAATTCTTTGTACACTAGCTTGTACCGTTCTAGATCTAAAAGGAAGCTCAGATACACAGTGTATAATCTTGTTTCTTGCAACGTGTGTTACTGAAGGCTTTAAAGCAAGGAACAAAGAACCTGGTAAGCATGTATTTGAACAAGTAGCTATGAGTAGAAACTGATATTTGTATTATTTTCCTTTTTACATTGTAAAAAAGATGAGTGATGGGGAGGGAAGCTCATTCCTACCAATTTTCCCACCAGTTATAAGCCAGTATGAAGGCAGATAGCATGGCCTGCCTGAGCCGAGCTTGCATCTATTTGTATTGCTTGGTGTAACAGCCTTCCATTTTTACTGGCTGCACTAAATTTTCAGCCTCACAATTCCAAATACTGTCACTGGTGTAGTTAACAGCCTTTTGTAAATGGAATGTTTTAATAGAAAGAACTCAGGGTTAGACTGAAATCTCTCTGATCATTTGAGAAAAGAACAAGCAGTGTAAACCAGCTGAAATTACTGACGGCATGGGGAAAAATATTTCCAATGACTTTAGTCTGGGTTTTTTTTCCCTAGAAAATGGACATATCTGCAACACATACTTGCTTATGAGATACAGATGTTAATATTTTACTATGCTTTTTTTCAACTTCAAGTCCAAATTATTCTAGCAAGCAATGTTTCACAAAGCAGTAGCATTACAGAATACTTTTAAATTTGAAAGCTGAAACTCCAAGGTTTTATGTGATAGGCTTACCAATGTAACAGGTATTTCTAGTTCTAAGTTTGATACTGAAGAAAGAAGGTCAGAACTGACACTGTAAGGAAAGGTAAAATAGCAAAATATGCAACGTAAGATTTTCAAGCTTTCTAGTGTCTGACAGTCATAAAATATAATAAAGGAGAAGCATAAAGAGCAACAAAATTTCAGTGAGAGACAAAAAAAAGGAATTGAAAAAAATCTATATAAGCACACACAAATCCTTCATACAGACATTATGGGCTGCTTACCCTCCTGCTGACATTGCAGAGAGAGACAATAGGTCAGTCTTGAATTGCCTAAACTGCCGCATAGCAGCTTTGTATGCTGGTTCGTAGGAGGCAAAGACGTTTGCTGCCCATGACTCCTTCAGCAACATACAGACCTTTATTCACCAACTACAGCAGTTAGTGTCCTTCAAATCCTGCAGCTTCTGGTAGCTTGCTTTCTCAGTTCTGAAGCTATAGGTATTCTGTTGTATTTCTTGAGATTATTGGTTGTTGAACAAGAAGTTGTTTCCTAGTATCTGCAGTAGGTAACTTTTATGTTTCAAAATATCTGAAAGGGAACAGTATGACCCAGGTTTCTGAGCATAAAATATTTTCAGAGCTTTATTTACCTCTTAGGGCAAAATCTTGTATTAGCACGGTTGACAATATCTTTATATTGGAAGAAAACTTGTGTCTGCCAATTGAACTAAATTCACTATTTTAGATACCCTACTGAATTTTTTTGAAGTAGATTTACTATTGCCGTGGCTGGATTTTTAAGTGACGGAAGGGCAAACCAGCATCCTGATGCCAGAAGCATCTACAATGAAAAACCTTATAAATATACTTACAGATCTTATGTACATTCTGAAAATAATATTCAAATGTAAAAAAAACTCTCTAAAATGCTTCATCAGTATGTTGTGCAAAGTTTCACTTAAAATTTGAGTGAAGTGACTGAAGAATCTGGATTTTATCAAAATGCAGAAAAGAAGTCACATAAACCTATTAATAAAAAGACTATTTCTAGTGTTTGCTTTAAGTTTCTGTTAGGTAGTAATAACTGAAAAGAACAATAGCAGCTTAAGAAACCTAGGATAACAGATTAAGTATTTGAACAAAAATATTTTTAACCCAGGATTACTTTAATATCATACTGTGCTCAGAATAGGAGAGGGCTCCAATAGCATTCAGCTTCAGCTATCCAATTCTCATGCTCCCAACATCTAAAGTGAAAGAGTTGCTACTAAGCCTCAGTGTTAATTTCTCAGCTCACAAATCCACACAATTGAACTCCTCTAGTACCTACCTGCAATTCCATACAGAGAGCTGTTAGTAGCTCACAGGTCTTCTCACCACACAAGAGTCAAACAACACTAGTTGTGTACTACACCATAAAGCATTTGTTTAAATATAGTAGGAGGTCCCTGTTCTTAGTTAGGTTAATACAGAAATACAAAAATTACACAGAACTTACTAAAGTTTTATCAGTAGTATTACACTTTTTTATTTAACAGTATGACTCACTGAACAGCTGAAGTTGCTGCTGTGTACTGCTGAGACAAGCATCCTGCAGCTCACTTGTAGGGGAAATTTGTTATCCTGTTGAAAATCATGAACAGAATATCGATTGGCAAGCTAGGACTTTGTCTAGTAGCATCCTGAAATGTGGGTAGGTCATCAATTTTACCATGGATGAAGTCTCTAAAATGTTAGTTCAAAACATACACCCCCACAAGCCTACTCAAGGGAACTGGCACATGTCCCCAGAAATGTCAGAAGAACTGCGCAGTTTTCTAGCTGTCCAACAAGATTATTTGCCTCCTTCTCTGTGCCAAGGGAAAGGATAGTCCAGACAGTTAAGACCACTTCAGGCAAAGTCAGCAGGGCTAGTTTAATTCGCTGATGAAGATTGCTTCAGATAATTGGCTTAATTTACTGTAATGGATTAGGGTGTACTCACAAGGTCTTTCCTGGCAGCAGAGCTGCAGAAGCTGTAATTTGTTGCAGGATGGAAGGATTCAAAGTTTGTAGACCTCTGAGAAGCCGTTTATTCCTATTATTCATGCCAAGAGGTTTTGCAGTTCACAGGCACATCCCAACAGCTTAGAATGTTCCCAAGACCATACTGGAATGAGAAACCACTACAGGAACTGGAAGCACTGATTCAAACTCCCTCAATTGTGTCAACATAAACAGAGAAAAAAAATTCTGATCTGTTACAAAAAAATAAATCTGCCCTCGTCACTGTGAGAGAGAATTTTCACTATTTGTGAGTAGGACAAAGAAAATGTGATTAAGGAAAGCAATTTTGTGCTTTTTGGCTCAGTAATTTCTAAGTGG
The DNA here is from genome assembly GCA_013400955.1 of Drymodes brunneopygia. Taxonomy (NCBI): domain Eukaryota; kingdom Metazoa; phylum Chordata; class Aves; order Passeriformes; family Petroicidae; genus Drymodes; species Drymodes brunneopygia. The sequence continues at coordinate 273,600 of VZTZ01028730.1, read as the reverse complement.
GCAAACAGCTCATTAGGCAGTAATTCTTCTTGTCAGTCCTGCACTTTCTTCAATGGCTTAAGCTCAAGGGTGTTAGTGCAGGCTGCCTCAAGAAGCACCAGAAGTACTCTGGACTTCTACACAGGGACCAAATTTAAGCACAATTCTTCAGCTCAGCTTTCTTCTATCTCATTAGCAAGATCTGAACATGTTCAGTAAAAAACCAAACCAACCAAAGAAAAAAATAAACCTCAAGTTCCCCAACTTAACCTCAGCCTTACTATTACTATCAGGAGAGGTCTTTTAACAATCGTTACTATTGATTAATAGATTTTAGATACTACAGTAGATGAAAGATGTATCATACAGACAAGATATCCTAATCCAGAATTAAAATTTCTAAAAATAATTTAATAGAAAATACAAAAAATCCCACAGGTTCTAAACATTTAAAAATTATTTCACTTCCTTCACATCACAGCAGATAGTGGAGAACTGTCAACCTACAAACTCCAGTTTTGAAAGCTGGACCTGAATCCCATTGGGACCATCCAACATTGTTAATAAATTTCAATGATCCTTATTCAGAATAAGTCCTCTAAAGTCTGAACTATCAGAAAAGACAATTTATTCCTTCATGGGAGGACAGACAGTATATTTAAGAACTAACCTCAAGTCTGAGAAGTAATGGATAGCAGAATAGAATCAAGGTACTATATAAAGGCACTTGCTACCCAGATTTATGTTTCTTTCACTAGTAGAAGTGCTTTTGGAATCCTCACAAAGTCTTGGCTGGTTCCCCAGCTGTGAGGTATCTTCCTGAAAATCATGAACCTGAAAACCTGGGAGGGTTGAAAAAGAATGTGTTTGAGGCACTTTAGAGGCTTAAACAGAATGGGTGTGTTTGCATCCAGCAGCAGGATCCACTTTTAGCACAGAGTAAAGAGTCTGTTCAAGGAAACACCCCAGAGGCCATAGAACCAATGCTGTAACCTGCTCATATGACATTAAACCTGCACAGGCCCTACACAGTACAACAGAACCCAAGGAGAACAGCCCGAGGAGAATCAAGCGAGGAGAGTTTTAAGATTGCTTACATTTATATACTAACTTGCTACTAAAGTATCTATTAAGTCTTGATCAAAACAAAAGGGAAAAAGAAAATTCATACAATTGAAGTAACTCTGTATCTGAGAATCTACATTGTTTATTTAATCAAGAAGTGCCCCCAAACCTAAAGTACAACATTTTTAAATCTACAACACAAAAATAGAAAATATTCAAAATGCACAGAAACACAAGTCACCTTTAATGTGATTAAAACGTCACATAAGATTTTCTGCAGTTAAGTGGCAATTAAGGATGTGCTTTACAACACTGTATAGATATCTGCAAGTTTCCTGTACAGGTAGGATCCTCATGCTTGTGCAAGTCGTTCTAGGACTCTTCGGTAATCTGAAACAAGCTGTTGGAAGCTCTCTTCTAACTGTTCACGTTGCAAGTTTAGGTCTATTTGGTTCAACTGATTAGTCATCTCTTCTGGTCTTAGACACCTTCTCATCTTGGCAAGTTCTCTCTGTTTTTTCTAAGCAATCAAACAAATAGTAGTTTGAACACAGCCAGTAATTATCAAGAATATGGTATTTCATTAAAATTTATTCAATTTCAGTATCTAGTTCTTTAGTATGTCCCTAATCCCAAGAGAAGCAGTAACAATGTTTGATTAGTACATCTGTTCTGTTAAAGGCTCATAGTTTCTGTATTGCCAATGAGCTAGTGAAGGGAAGAATGGTTTCAAGTTTTGCTCCTTAACCAAATAGGTTAGGTCTAATAGTACAACTACTACTGAAGATGTATAGCATGAAAAACTTGACTGGAGAAATCTGACCAGGATATTTAGTCCTACATTGACATTAATTACACTGGTGTCCCATTATGTGATCGTTCAACCAACTAATTTCCCTATTCAACTGACTATTAAAAACAATTTTAAGCCTTCCATACCCAGAAAAAGTTTCACAAACTCTTACAAATTATTCAAGTAACCAGGGACTAGCAGTAACGGCACTGAAAAGCAGTAAGATTATTTCTAAGCATAAATGTATTTGTAAAGGAACATGATGAGTTGTCCTTGCCCTGTCACATGTGATTTTTATCTGTTTCTTAAAAACACCTCAAAATACTTCTGTATTTTCTTTACCCAGATATACTTTTATACACCTGATACCTATTATTTTTATATACCTAGTCCTTCAGGTACTTTCCATTCTTCTTTTCCTTTCTAGCTTTGTAAAAGCAGAATATCATTCAACACTTAATTTTAAAAAAAGTATTATGTATGCCTGTTATCTTACCAATAAATCTTTGCAATACCTATGGATTCAGTGTATTAAAACAACTAAATTTCACCAAATTATTCTAACAGTCTCAAAATCAAAGCCCTTTTGTGCTCTAATTTTGCACTTTTCTCTCATAGGAGTATTTGTTTTCTTTCTATGATTGATGCTGAGTGGAGACTACAGTAAACTGTAAATGATCAAGACCAGAAAAACTTTTATAATCTCCCAAAGATTTCACAGAGAGGCAAAGTTCGGTTCAGAAAAGGAGGTTCTATACTTAAGTCCTGATGAGGCCTTTGGGTACGTTTCTGGCCAATAATCAAGAAATCCTTCTTTGTTGAATAGATGTGAAAAGCAGATTAGATGTTTAAATTTTAGATTCATATTAGCTCTATGTAGTCAAAATGAGTAAGATACTCAAAATATGTGAGGAACTGCCCAAATGAAAATAGAGATGAGTACCTTCTGGCCAAGCTTCTGTCAGTAGAACAACGAAAACTTTATTCTAGAATTAATTCAGAGTGTGCCTAATTAACAGGAGTATCTGTTTAGGTTATAAACATTAGCTCTGAAGAAAGGGTGCCAGCTTTTAAATGCTCACTACATCTGATACTGTACCATTAGGCCATCTTTAAGATCCAGATTCCTGCTAAAAAGCAAACTCTTTGCATGTTTCAGATAACCAGTTGTTTTAATATCCATATTCCCCCCAAATATACTACAAGCATATCCAGGTACACAAGATTCTGAAACCTGCCATCAGTAACATTTTACCTGGGCAGTTTCAGGAGGATTCTTTGGGAGAAAGTTGTTGGGCTGGGCAGAAAAGCACATTTCCTTCAAGTAGCAAATGAAGCATTACAATTACAAAAAGCAGTGCAGCAGTGGTATTTACTTCCAAGAGGGATGACATGAAGAACAAAGACATGCTCAAGGAGACATGTTTACCAGCACAGCCCACTAATAAAAAGCAGAGTTCATCAGAAATGGAGAAGCCACAGTGAAACTGAAATTTCACAAGCTGCTCACCCTTTAAACTACCTTAGAGTGGTGCCCTGTTCACTAATATACCAAATCTTTTATTTCCTGTATTAGTACAACTTATACAAAGAGCAACATATCCTGCTGCATCAGTCACCCCAGTCCAGGGATGCCACATCCATAAAGGTCTCAGTATCTTTAGCAACCACCTCCTTGCTAATGTAACAGCTTCAAGGGGAATAGATGGATTACATGCTTTTCCCCTGAGGTTTCTGCATTTAGTTTTTTTCACTGCTACTGTTAGCCAGGAAATAATTCTAAGATGGGATACCATTCTCATTAAACTAAGGTTTAGCTTAGAATTATTCTACGTCTGTACAGTACTGTTCAAATGAAACTATCAAACAGTTTATGTAATAAAATGATACCAGTATTAAGAGTATGCAGTAATATTCCTGATCATATGTTTATAAAGTTTGGTTTGCCCTTCAAAATTACCTTCTCTATATTAAAAATTAGTTTCATTATATTTCTGAAAACTTTTTGAAAACAGCATTGTGACTAAAATGTATTGGAAACTGTTTAAGATGAGTGTATGAGTAAGCTATTTACTAGGTAGAACTACCATAAACAAGATGATTATTTCAAAATATGAAATTTAAAATCAGGGAAAAAAGGTGTTGGCTGCTTTAAGGACTCTTCTGAATCCACATGAAAATAACAAAAACCCAAAAATGCAATGTTCTAAAGTAGCAATATTGCATATTTAGTAATACAAAATCCATTCATTATCCATGCACTTATTGTGTGCAAAGAAAGACTGAAGTGGAAACACCTGCTAGAAGCACTAGAATTGAAGCTGCTTATGGAATTTTGGATTTTGCCTACAGGACCTCAGTGTTGTGAGAGTGAGTTGAAACCATGTAATAGTAATGAAAAACAGTTGCTGAAAAATCACCTTATTTGTAGTGGATACCAAGTGAAATTTAGCAAATCAGACAAGACACTCGTGAAAGAGAGAGTGTTTTGATTAAGGTCCTGGCAGTCAGCATGACATGAAGTTATCACCAGATCAGACAGGTATTTAATATAACTCTGGCCTCTCATTTCTACAGCCCCTGTAAGCCCAACATGACTACAAGCAAAGTTTTCCTATGTTAGTGTAACAGAGTAAATGCTGCTTTAGGAAGGTTTTCAAGCTAATCAAAGCCTCATTTCACGCTAATCAACTCCTCATGCTCTGTGTACTTTTATATGCAGTTGGTTTGCTTGGCAAGTACTTAATTGACAGCAGTAGCTAACATGCTAGTTACAGCAATAAACCTAGATTTGTGGCCTTTTTGACTCTTGAAACAAAGACTGATGCCACTAGCAACTAAGATTTAATTTTTTTAATCCGTATCTCAAAGGATCAGTTTATGCAACACAGACCAACCACACTGAAAATCTAGGATACATAATTAATAGGAACTAAGAAAATCACTTGGTACTATGTTTAGTAGTTGCTTGAATTTTACTGCTGGTACTATTTTATATTCCATCTGCATGGAGTTAGTCCTACATTGATGTGACTTGATTACTTCTAGCAAGCAATTAGAACAAGAATCTAAACTATACCTAGTCTGCAGTGTAAACTTTACCTCTGTTCAGATTTCTGGCTTGTTTATTTAAGGTATGTTTTTAACCTCTTCAAGAAATTGACCATTTTTCCCCCTTAAACCTACCTGGGCATAATGCTAGATAGCATAAGCTTAACAGTAACCTCCTGCTGGAACTGGGCAGGAAACAGTCAGGAGCCAAACACAGGATCTTCAGTGCTGCTATGTACAAATGTCCTCTGCATCTGTATTTATGTCAGCTGAACACTGCATAACTAATGGTAGTTGATTGGCAACATAATTGGCATCAACTACATTTATGGAAATGAAAGTAAAATCAAGTATAATTAGCCTTGAAATAAATATTAAATGATACTTAAGTCATATACACCTTATAGGGCCCAATCAGTCTTCTTTTAACATCCAACCGATAGCTTCTGGACTGTTCTGCATCACCCATATTTGTTGCACGCAACCGGAGAATTTCATAAACTCGTCTTGTGTGTTGCTAATGAACAGAAAGGAGAATAAAAATCACATCTGAATGAACAGGTCACTCAACAGAACTCTAAGTGGAAAAATACTGAAATATTAGAGTAATTCTTCATCTTATCAGAAGACAGGGGCAAATGGATAAATCTGTCCTCCTATCTGGTGGGTTCAATGAATAAACATTTTTCATTTTACTTCAAAACCATTTTAATCCATGCAGCCAGTGTCTGATCTCTCAAGTGTTGCACCAGCCATAAAGATGCTGCAAGGACTTGCTGAAAGTGAACAGCAGAAAGCCCACAAGGCAGAGTCCAAAAACACTTCTAAGAACAAGGACTGGAACTAGAGTGACATTAAGCAATATCTAAGTATCCATGTCGCTAATTTTAACAATTACATATACCTACTGCCCTTCACAAAGCCCCCTGAAAGTTCTAAATAGGAAAATGAAACAACAATATTTAAAGTCTCCTGTCTACAAGGGTAACAATTAATTAGCAAATGGAAAAGCTGAATTGCTTTTGGTATCAGGATAAGGAAGTATGACATCTGGGGAGAAAAGAAAATTATGTTGCTACTATATTAGCATTAACTGTTCCATCTGTATGAAAACAGAATTTAAGACCAAGTATTTTTTTGCTAAACAACAGAACAAAAATAAAGTGGTTTGTTTACTACACTACCACATGTTCACATATTGTTAAAAATCCAAACAAAACTTATTTATCCTTTCAGGTTTAAAATATATAAGGCTGCAGATGTAATTTCCTTATATAAGCTATACAATTTTCATGAACACATCTAAATATGGCTTCACACTGCCCATTCCTCAAGGTTTAGTCTTCAGTAAACCACATTCAAATACATTTTTAATTAAGAAACTCTGCTATTTCACAACCATACTCAAAAATGAGTTTAATAACTTAAGATTACCAGCAAATTGTTCAATTTTAACTCTTTAGCTCTCTAAGTGTTTAGAGCTGCATTACTAAGTTGCAACTTTAGCATTCTGCACTCCCAAAGCAACACTTATTTGCACAAATACTCTTGAAGGAAATCAAAACCATGTCAAATTCTATTACAACAGAATTTGTAGGTAAAAGGCATTTATCTAAAACCATGAGCCATGTATCTCCTGATACATCCTTAACAGCTGTCAAAATAAGCCAGTGTGTGAATTCCATGTCTCCATCTCTAAGTTTAAATTATATTGTACCAGTTTGATAAGAATGTCCAACTACAACTGTACTGATTTAATACCTTATTTATTTTCAATTTTTGTTGAGCTTCCATCACCATTTCTTGACTGAAACCTTGCATTAACTTTACTGGGGAAAAGCAAAGCAAATCTTGACAGAGCTTTACAAGAACAAAGTCTCTAAGCTTCACATAGTTCTCAGACGGATCTTCAGCTAGAAAGAATAAAAAAAGCTCATCAGCATTATTTGTTTTCTCATTTCTGGTATGTAATTACAAAGAGCTATGGAAAACAAAAGCAGATGCAGTATTCATCAGTATATAAACAACTGTGCTTAATTGTAAGCACTTATCAAGGGTTTTGATGTTTGACAGTAGAAATCAAACAGGTTACAGAAAGAGAAGCTTCTAATATTTTGTGTATGCAGTGCTGTACAGTATTAAGAAACTGATTTGTTTAAACCCATTTAATTCCTTGGGAAAAGAAGACTAGTCTATAAACCTTTTTTCTTTTATCTTTCATCTATTCTATATTTGACAGAGTAGTAGAACTACTAAAACACAAACAAAAGGGAAAATGCAGGAAAATATTGGTGAAAATATCCTATTGTATACAAGTGAACTAATTGAAGACATGTATTGACCAGGAGTTAGTCTTTGTTAGCAGGGAAGGCAGGAAAAGGTACAAGGACCCAAAGGACAAGATTATCCAAAATTAAAAGGCTGAAAGCAAAAGCTGATTACGATTTCAAGTTACTTCAATTTTACTTAAAAAGACAGCATAGCTATCAAAACTGTTGCTTTAGAAAAAAAATGAAATTGAGAACTAGCTTCAGTTAACATCAACATGAGCCCATATGCAGCTATTTAATACAGAAGGAAAATATGTACAACACTGAATATATTTCTTTTTTCCTTGCTTTAGTCAAGCTCACTACAAACAAGTAGCATGGCCATGATTCCCCTTCAACACTCATTTTTCTGGGAACTAGCATTGTGGAGTTTATTGCTAACCAACTTATATCCCAGTTGTGTTTTCCTTTAGTTTTGAGGTACACTGTAAAGAGTTAAAATTTGCAGTTTTAGGATGATCAAAAGCAAAACAAAGCTACCAAGAAGGACTGGGACAGAAGCTTTTGCCACATAGTGTCAGCGAAACTAACAATTTATTTTTCTGGGCTGGGTTAAAATGTATTATGCATGAGTGGCCTAATCTCGTATGGTAAACCTTATAGTACTTATTCTGCAGAAGAGATTACAGAGGTGCACTGAAGTAAATTGATTCATTCTTTTGCACTCAGATTAGCTAAAAGAAAAATGAGGCAGTTTCTGTCCAGTAAGCACTATCAGTATACATTTTGCTTGTGTCAGGAGGACAAGGTATAAGCAGAACAAAATATTTGTTGCAAATGTGAAACTCAGAAGTAATTTTAATTAGTAAATCGTTAGCTTCTTCAAAAAAGTTAATTTCATCTTCATTTCCTCTTTACAGAAAGGTTAAAGGTTTTGTTTTGCAATTTTAGGTGATATGTAACTAAATATTCTGGTCATATTATGATTATCCAAGTCCAACGCCCCCCTCAAAAAGGACAATAAATAATTATGTAAGAGCCTTAACTTTCATAACTTGAGTGCCATGTAGAATATTGCAAGCTTTCTCCTGCTTCATTCTACAAAAAAAAATTGAACTCTACTTTAAGGCATATTTACTGTTTGCTACAACCCTGCACTTAAGGCGCTGAGCCATGAACATGTCATAGGATTTATGCAGTACCATGTTAAGACTTTGCTCATCCTCAATTATAAAAGCTATGTAAAGGTTTGTACTATTAAAAGGAAAAAGTAAATGTATGATGCACATGAGTTCCTGTTGCATAAACTAAGTTATACTTTTTTGGGTTCCCCACAAACTGGATTGAAATTATGAGGTGGATTACTTTGTTATGATGATCCTGCAACAACGCATTATAAAAGCAATAGGTCTGTTGGGTTTTAATTAGAATGGAGATTATTTCTAACCAAGATTGAATTGAATGGTCAACATGTGTTTGAACTGCATTTCTTCCTATACTAGACTTGAAACCACAGGACTGATGTCAGGCTTGTGGCAATTTTTGATGTTATTCTTGTTACACACATGGACCCTTTATCTGCCATTTCCACAATCTTTTGTTTTTAGGTATTCATGCACACACATCTAATATCATGGATACCTTCAGACAGAAATATGTGCTCCAAGAGCACAAGTTCTCTACAGACTCTTACTGTAAAATTTCAGCTTGCACACTAATATTAATATGCTATTTTAGTTAGGTGTGTTGTGTCCCCCCTCAAGTTTGAGTTTTGGCTAATAAGGGCAAGTTGAACAAGGAATTTGATTTGATTGATCTCTTGGGAAACTCAGCTGTGTTTCTCACAACAAAATAGTTAATTAGCTGGCAATCTGTTCGCACTAGGAACTGAATTTTCCTGGTGTGCTGTTCTCTAAGTAAAGTATTTAAGAAGCTACATTATATACACTTCTGTAAACCAGACTACTATTAATCCTGAACTGAGCAGTAGGTAAATCTTCAAAAGGCTTTAAATTCAGACAAATGAACATAAAAGTTAGCTTGTGGGCTAACAACCTGTGAAAGTTGCTTATTAAAAATTTAACACAAACCTGTTATATCAAGTACTGTAGGAGAAGACATATAGTATCTATGAACTGTTTCAAGCAGCTGAGCACCATGGCCTTCTCCTTGGAATGGTGGCAAGATCAGCATCTGGCTACAGACAAGGGAATGCATTTTCAGTTCAAATGCAAGCATTCGGAAACATAATGTGAAGTCTTAAAAACAAAATGGTATTTCATTTTAGATTAAGGTACATGCAATCTTCATGTTAAAATGTGATTTTTAACGGAATCATAAAATCATTAAATATTCAAAACTTGTTTGAGATTCCCTCCGCTTCAAGAAGGGAACAATGAAATAAATCAGTGCATAGACAGCTAATAATGGGGATTTTTTTAAACAAATCAACACCATTATAAACAAGTATTGGGAACTTCAGCAGTTCCCTCTTCTGAAATAAAAGGCAAGGCATGAGTTACACCGCCAATTACCTTACACGTGGCCGGGTTTTGTCTGGGTACACATAGTAATTATAGACTGTCATGTAGCCTACGGTCGCAAAGAGCGTAGCTCCATCCTTATTATACTTCTCAAATCTGCAGATAAAACAGAAAGCCAAGCAGGTCAATTACAGTCGCGCTCCCATGCAGTGTCCATTTTCTTTTCCATTCTCCAACTGAATTTTCAGTGTCAGCAAGCTACTCTGTGAGGGCCCAATGGGTACACCTGCTATGTTCTGAATGTACAATTCACTTAATTGGTGTGCAGCAACTTGGATAAATCAGACCTCTTTACAGCACTTCAGTGCACTTGCCTATTATAAAGATGAATAGGTGGCAAGTAAAAGAAAACACAGGCAAAGCTCATTTTACTGTTTAAGCCTACATTCAGGGCTCTAACGGACAACAGCATTTAATTCAGCTCTATTCTCAAGCTTTCCCAAAGCATAATGGAGGAAAACTCAAGCCTCATAAACAATGGTTTTTCTTTCCTGGGAAAAATATCATTATACTGCTCCAATAATTGGCCAGCCACAATTAAAATGCAGGCTTTGTGGAGGTAATAAGGTCCACTGTTGCTTTAGAACTGTACTTACACTAGAAAGTAGTTCCATCTTTCATCATCTACATCAATAAAGCTAGCAGTTTCAATAAACCACATCAAGAATGTCTGAAGCCTTTCATGATATTCTCGAAAGCCTGGACATGTCATGTCAGCCTAGGGAAAAAGCCAGGAGAAGTCAGGTGAAACCTATCACAGATGCAAGAGGAAAAAAATACGCAAAACCTAATTAAATTCTCTGATATAAAAAAGCATGTTAATGATTAATAAATGGGTAAAATTAGAGTATTTATACACTATAGTTGAATCGCTACAGAGGGTGCATCTCTGCAAAATAAAATTGAATTTGGCTGCTCAAAAGCAGAAGTTTAAATTAATTTTTCATACCTTGTATATCTGATACGTTATATCTTCACCAGCTTCCTCATTATGGATAGAATATGTGTGTAGCAGCATTCCAAAGGGCTTGAAGTTGACCTCCTTCTCCAGCAGAGACACAAAGTCATCTGTGTTTGTGCAAAAACCAGGCGGAATGATTTCTCTAATTTTACTTTCAACATCATCTGCCTGGAGATTACAAAAAGGGAAAGGATTGGTGGAAGATTAGAAAAAGACAGCATTGATGTCACTGTTGTGCTTAAGAAATGAATATATGAGACGCACTGTATCTACCAGCAATTAAAAAAAAAAAGGAAAGAAAAAGAAAAAAGAAAAAGCAAGCATTCTTGTTGATCATTAGTGATCTTCCAGCAAGTAAAGGAGCCGCACTCATGTGATCAGAAATGTCACAATCTGGCCTTTGTAAGCATCAAAAAGCTCTTGGTTACAGCCTAAGTTCACGAACATTTTTATGTTTAGAGATTGTTATATTTGTTCAAGCTTGACTAAGAGCGTTGGTAGCTATTCTGTAAGCGCAGCATGTTCAGAAGCCAAGACTTTGCAGACAGCAATTCACCCAGACTATGCTATACTACACAGTTTTGTAGAGCTCAGGTTCCCAAACAAGCAGCTAACAAGAGGTATTAGGTGATGCAGAACTAAGCAGAAAAAAAGGGACAAAGATCAAAACTGGTAGCTCCTAAACAGGAAAGTGACAGCTAGCACACTCTGGCATTCTTACGGCCCCTGCTTGAAATGCCCGTCTATAGAATCAGCTGGAAAACAGAGTACAAACTCAGACAACCACATCCTGCATTCTAATAAAAGAAAGTTTTGAAAACAAAGTTTGACATAAAATAGTACAACTTATGAATACTGTCAGCAAATCTGACCTATAGTCTAACATACTGTGGAAAACAAAATATTCTGACACCAAAATTTAATTCAGAGATCACTCTTTTCAGATAGCCAAAGTTAGAGACTATCAGCTGAGCAGACTTAATAATCCTTTTCAGACCCCCAAAAGACCACTTGATTGAATACATTTACTACTTCTTTTTAACCATGAATATTTGATGAAGCTTCACAATAACGTATTCCTGCTTCTCACCAGGCAATAAAACTTAATGAATTGGTCTCAACTTAACAAAACCATACTCCTCAATACAACCCCTAAAAGCCTGACATTACATTCAACAAAATGAGCTTACATTCAATTCAAACTTTCCTCTGGACAATGAATCCAGGTTTTTACTTAATGGAGTTTGCCGTGAGTTCAGCTGTAATGTTTGTATTGTATCTATTTCCACAAGGGCGGACACAAGAACACTTTGTGTTAACTTACTAAGCAGCTCTTTCACACCGTTTACATGCATGATGGGTATTAGTTCAAAACCAAGACCCTTGCTACTTAGCATTCAAAACAGGGAAATTAAGATGCTTAGAACAAAATACACTACAAAAGGCTAATACAACATGCTACTAATTCCTGTCCTTTCAACCATGGGCCCTTAAGCAGAAGCAATGCACCTGCAAATGAATAGCACTTTATCATTCAGTTACATTTTTAGTGTAGAGAAAGATAGACTTAGTTCAGCCCAAACAAGTTTTATTCTTTATGGATTGGTACTACCAACATTTATATTTGGAGAGAGAGTGATTAAGCAGCTCTACAATACCTGGTGTAAGAACTCAGTAAAAACCTGTACAATCTTTACATTCATTTCATTCTCAAAACAAAGATAATTCGTTGGAGCCTTTGCTATTCTTCATAAACCAATATTAGCTAAACTACGTTTTCCTTACACATACTGATTTACACAAAACCAGCCACTTCTTCAGAAGCAATGAATTATATAAAAAGTGTATTTATATGGAATATAATTTAGAAACGCCTTTTTTTTAAATTGTGCAAATGCATTGTTTACACAGATCTTATGTCTGCGCTACTGACAGAGCTGTAGGAAACCATAACTAAGAATCTGTAGCAATCTGCATTTTACATAGCTGAATAAGCATGCAAAAATGATCTAGAATTAAAACAGGATTTCCAAGCAACAGTCCAATAACTCAGACTATATGGATGACATCTAAAAAGACTGAATATACAGTAGGAATAACTATATACATAATGTTTAAGTAATTTTGCTTCCCCTCACATTTGCAAGTTTCTTCATTAATGGTGAGAAGGAGGCCAAACTGTGACCTGCTCAAAGCCTGTAAGGTATAACACATCCATCACTGGCTGCCACCACAGAAAAGTCTTGTTTTCAATAAAATAGAAAGAATTAAAATATGACAGAGGCTTAGCAAATAGAGCACTAGATAATACCTCTTGGTTCTATATGACTATAATGTATTTTTACCTATTGCCTCCTAAAAATTCTCTCCCCTTGGAATGGGGTCTGACACAAGAAAATACAGTCTTTAATTACTTTTAGGGTTAACAGGATCTCTCGTTCTTACAGAGCAAATCCCAGAATCCTCAGTTTGAGCAGTGGCAGAAGTTTAAGACATGCAATTTTCAGCTAATAGGACCTGGAATCTTGATATATCTACCATATAAAAAAGAATTTATTTCATTAGTACCTGTACTTTTTAATGGAAACATTCATTACTTAGTAGGTCCTTTTCAAACACTTCTCTCTGAGGTGCCCATAATCCAAGGTGCTACCAGGATGTATTGACTGCTTTCCCTTGTGCATTTCTTTGATATTGGTGAAAGTCTGATTTCTTTCATCAGAGCAAGACACTCATATCTTACCAACTAGAATGGATGTACACAAGTTTCTCTTAATAAAAACAATTCTGTTGACTACTACACCAATGTTTAACATAGGCAAAGCCACCTACAATGAAGCATGCAAAAACCTGAATTAAGCCAAGAGCTGTTGATCTTATGGTTCATGGAAATGCTGCCTGTAATGCATTACCTTCACAATCAGATTCATGTGAGGTGAGGACAGGGAATTTGGTATAGGCTTGTAACTACACTTGATTTGTAGCAGGATTGCTCAAGTTGGTCATGTCTCTTTGTACATCACATTTGACTCTGGGTAATTTTAATACAGAAATAATTCTTCTACTAATAGGCAGCTATGACATTTGCATACCATGTAGATGGTGTTTCAAAGTGACTTTATTTAAAATAACTATAGGAGCATATTTGAAAGTTGAATTTCTCTAAAAATTATATGCACGAATTTCAGTGGCAAGGAATGAAGTGATCAGCACTATTATATAAAAAAAGCACCAAATATTGCGACAATACTTTTTAATTAACTTTTGTACAAAGCAAATATATAGACTAGATGCAAAGTAAGATACAGAGTTTACTGAAATACTTTACCCCTACCCCATCATAAAACGCAAATGAAAAGAAAGATACTGGAACAGCTGCAAAAAAAACAGCAGCAAGCAATTCAGAGGTCATTGCTATTAATATTTACACTAGAAGAAAGCTGTTTCTCTTCAGTTATTTGAAAGAATCAACTCCTTTCAAGGGATAAATTCTGTCTACTTTCACTAAATGAAGTGCCAGCTTCTGTTCAAAACGTGATCATACTTCGCTGAGCCTTCCCCAATAATATCATCCCCTAAAGATGGACCTAAACCATGTTAAGATGCATAAATATGACTGGAGTTCTGCCTTTTGACATTTCAGGATTGTATCTCTTCCTCATGTCCAAAATGATCTTGGAGGTAAAAAAACAATGGTATTGGGATGAATATTTCTGTCAGTCCCTAGCAGGGACAGCAGCAGCTGCTTTAGCAATAATGAAACCAAACCTAATATTACAGAATAAAAACACACACCTGCTTTTGAATGAGCTTGTGTGGGTATTTGGATACAAAATCCTCAGCTGTGAATAACTTTGTGGAGCACTAATATCAACTTGCTCGTAACCAGTTATGGTAAAGGCAGAAACTGCTGTCCTTTCCTAAATGCCATCTATTCACAGCACAAGATTATCTGGCATGTGTGGTGGACAGTCTGCATCTCAGTATAATTATCCTCAAGGAGGAGAGATCAGCAAATGGTTAACTTAGAAAAATAAATGTTAATATGCACTCAATTCAACTTGCTGTGAAGACAGCTTATGTTTTAACCTCTGCAAATGTGTTATTTAAGGGTGGTTAAACTGACATCAAATACAAATGCAGAAAACGATTGACTACAGCCGTATCTTTTTCTGACATATGTTTAGATATAGCAATATAAGCAGCTTATTTGAATGTACAGTGCTAGTAACACTAAGGGAAGCACAGGGTAAGCAACCACATTTTTCCCCTACAGTCAAGGCATGTAAATGCTCTGGAAAGCATACAGAAGTGTTACTCAAAAGGTATTTTTTGACCCCATCTCCATCCCTCAAGGAACTGGAAGAATAATTCTGTATAGGAAACAGAGATTGAAAAAAGCAGCCATTTTGAGCAACCAAAAAAGCCGCAGTGTGCATAGGGCAAGACAGACCTTGTTTAGACCTCTAGATAAGTAAATTGGATTTGCCAATTGTACAGAAAACAGATGAAGTAAAAAGGTGCTATGGTGCAGATTCCTGCTCTATTTTGAAATTATAGCAGTGAAAGGTTTGGCCATTTGATTTTAATATGTTTACTACATGGCCAACAGCCTTTCCTTTTTTTCCTCATTTCTAAAAAAACCTTTTTAAGATTGAAGAGCATGACCTTTCACTCCTAAGACACGTTGCTCTAGCCTCCAAAGTATTTCAGATATGTCCAGGAACTTAGCCTGTTGAACTACATATATTCTAATACACATTCAGAACAAGGAAGGACTAATCTTTAAAATTAACTTAATGAAGTCATTCCCATGTATTTCTCCTTTTACAATAGGCCTTTCCTCGAAACTATTTAAATAAACTCCAATGAATTTAAAAGTAGTAACTGAAATGCAGCCTGAAGTCACATTCACAGAACATACAGACAGTAGGAAAGAAACAAAAAAGCTCTTCTACAAGTATTCCATAAGATTAGAAAACCTGCAGGAAAAAGAACAACCAACCAAACAAAAACCCTGCAGGTAATTGTATTATCACATTCCTTTAAGAAAGATGTAAAGCATACACGATACCCATGCAGAAATTTATAACCTTTTTTCTGCCTTGTTCTCCATGTTTAGACAGACACAGTCATGCATATTATCTCATGAAGTGCTTACAGAAACCTCCCTCTCACTGCTTCTCTCCATCATGAACCCCACCAATGCTAATCCTCCTCCTGGTCACAGTTAATATGAAAATACAGACTTGCCAAGTTGAGGTTTATTTTGTGGAACTGACTTTGGTATCAGCACCTCATATCTGACTGTTCTATTTGAGACTATTTTGATTGGACTGTAGACAGAGAATGGGAAATCTATAGATGAAGTTCAAAGCTTTTTATTAGCTGAGCAAAAGGAAGCTTTGTTTGCTTTTAATGTAAATCCTTTTTAGGTGGGCAATTACTAAACCCAGAACTCCTGTCCACACCAAAGTAAACCTCAATATTATGTTAAAGACAGAAGCAGACCTGCACTTACCTCCACGCAGTCAAACTTTTCATTTACTTTCGATGTATATTCAATGCGGAAGAGCGTTGACAGGTTTCCAGCAATATAATACAAGAGGATCTTGAGTCCCTTGTAGCCAAAAGCAACTTCACTGAGAAAGGAGAAAATAACAACCAGGAACTCTATACGTAACAAAACATTCACATCCCAGTGGTTTCATTTCACGTGACATTCACATAATCTCTCCCAGTAAGGTAAAGTATGCTTCCTAACAGGAAAATGGAGTCAAGCTGGGATTGCACTATCTGGACACAGATAATGCCTTATACTGCTTCTGTTATTTCACTGCTCTACTGGAAATATTCTGGACTCAGTGAGGCAGTGTCTGTGTCCTTACTGTGACAGCTCAGGAGAGAATACCTGAAACAGCTAATACTGTATTTACGCTTTTTCAAAAAATTAAGCTCATTAACAGTTATTTACATTAATTGATTGCTAGCATTTATTAAAAATTACTTTGTAGTGTAGTATAATATTTTGGAATATACCAATTTATATTGTACGAAGCACAGACAACCAGGTGTAGCAATTTGTGGACAGTTTTTAGTTGGCCATTTCTATTTAGTTATCCAATCTAACCAGAAATTAGTATATGCAAAAGAAGTATAGAATACAAAAGCCTTTTTTACACTTTGAAAATATGAGTTGCCAGAACACAAACCCTATACTATTATGAAGAATAAAAAAACCTGCAGAAAATAGTAATGTTCACAAAGAAACAGGCCAAATTTTTTGTTATTTTCAAGCATAACTAGAACTTTTTTTACTGTGATTTTTCTTTTATGGTAGTACATTCATAATTTAGGATTTGAAATGTAAGTGCCATAACAAGATTTTGCTTTTTAGTTATTCTAACAGATTGGAGAGTTCTCTGAGTACTAAAATTATAGCTATTATAGCTGCAGTAGATGTCTGGTAGTGTAACTGTAATTTATTACATTTATTATAGGTAGCTCATCCTAACTGGAGTACTCAGAATGCTTTCAGAAAGAAATTGAAATTAAGAAACAGAACTACTTAAAGAAGCCACAGAAATATACAGCTGGATTTTCCTCAGTAGTTGTTGTTGGTGTTTTTTTTTTTAACTATGACCAGATTGTTGAATATCACTCTTCCGAAAACAATAAATGACAGTTCAGCACTAATTAATTCATCATATTCCAAATAAAAGAAACTACCCTTTTCTACCTGCATTTTAGGAAAGACTTTGATAGCAGCATTCTCCTGGAGAAACTGGCTGCTCATGGCCTGGACAAGTGTACTCTTCACTGTCTGAATGGCCATGCCCAAGAGCAGTAGGGAATGGAGTTAAAGCAGCAGGCAGCTGTATTAAACTGTGGTGTTCCCCAGTCCTGGGGACTGTCCTGTTTAATGCCGTCATCAGTGATCTGAATGCTCATTAAGTCAGACTGCAGACAACACTAGGCTGGACAGGAGTGCTGATCTGCTGGACTTGGGTCACAATGACAAGTGACAGACTTGGGGAAGAACAGCTGGAAAGCAGCCCAGTGGGAAAGGAGCTGGGGGTGCTGGCTGACAATTGCCCAAACACGAGTCAGTGTGTGCCCAGGTGGCCACGGAGGCCAGTGGCATCCTGGCCTGTATCACCAAGTGCAGCAGCAGCACAAGGGCAGCACTTCTTCCCCTGCACTCAGGATTAGCAAGATTTCTTCTTTTTTAATGATTTGGAAGCAACTTTCCCCTTTGGGACCTATTCATTCGAATCTGGAAACTTTCACTTACTCATCTCCGAACACTTGATGGCTGTACTCTGGGTTAAATGTTGTGTTGTCATCCTCCAAATCCTCAGGAAAGCGAACTGAGGGAAAAAAAAGGAATAGAGCATGACCAAGTCACTACCATCCATTTGCTTATCCACATATGCCCTGTCAGCTGTTCATGCACATTTCCACTGGAGTCAAACAACTTCAGTTAAGAAACTATGTTAGGGTGGCTTACAAATGAAACCAAGGCATGCTGCACAATGCATGTTATTTGCTCTGAGAATATCCAATTGTTAATTAGACTAGAACTGAGAAACTGACACAGATGTACACATGTATAAATTTCATAGGAAGGTACTAAAATACTTCAGTATCACTTGTACACTATTTAAAAAGTGCTATTACCTAGCTTCAGCTGAATTGCTTCATTTGTATTACACTTGTATTCAGCCAGCTTCTTCTCCATAGGAGTAAGACCTGGGAAGAAAAAGGTTATTTTAAGAGTTAAGAGGTGTCCAATCTATCTGTCACTATTACTCAGAAAATATATTAGAAAAAGGGTCATAAACCAAGAAAAAAACACGCAACACAAAACCACCACACAAGGAAGATTTAAAAAGCTACAATATGCCACAACCCATCAATACAGAGGATAAAGAGATCTATTTCACACACTTTTCTGGAACTAGAAAACATGTAAGTATCTCTTTTCAGTTTCTGAGAATTAAAGTCATTACCATAAAAATATTAAGTATTCTAAGTTACTACCACTTAAATAAGCATTTAATGATGTAAGTAACAAAATAAGAATTCAGAGTAACACGTTATTTAAGTAACACGTGTCAGGACATTTCAAATGTTTGCATTAAGTCATTTTCACAATCAGGTGTTAATGAACTACAGTGGCACGTACACAACTAGCAATTATTTAGCCAACACATCTCTTCCAGAGCGGATGTGGAAGAACAACGCAAATAAACTCTTTTCAATCTGATTTCCAAAGCCTAATCCAGGACAGAAGCCATGTTTCACTTCAGATATGTTCCAAGTGCTTCACAAACACAGCCCTCCCTTCATTCCAAAAGTACCATAAGAAAGTTTTTCTATACATTACTTCAGGCAGCAAACTTTCAGTAAAAACATTTTCAGGTTTTTGATTCCCTGCCCACCGCCAGCAAACTCGTGGACAGGGAGATCCACTCTGGTTTGATACGACCAGCCCGTGGGGGCCGTGAGCCCGAGGAGACGCAGCAGCGGCAGGACCATGGGAGCCGGGGACAGAGAGGCAACCGCGCTCCCGACCCTCACACCCCATTCCCCGTCTGCCCGCGGTCCGTCTTCACCCGCACCCACCGGTCCCGAGCTCACAGCTCCCCTGCCCCGCACGGTGCCGCTGCCCGAGGACCGGGCC
>VZTZ01028730.1:152800-254243 GCA_013400955.1 Drymodes brunneopygia | reverse complement strand
CCCCCGCCATGTCCGAGCCCCGCACAGCGAATCAACCCGCGCGCCCGCCCGGCGGAAATGAGCGCCCGCGCACACGCGCTTCCGCTTCCGCCCGCCCAAACCCGGCGGGGAGCCAATGGCTGCCCCGTGCGGCGCGCGCAGCTCGCGCGCATGCCCAGCGCCACTTCGAGCCTCGCGCTCGCTCGTGCGGCCGGCCCAGCCTCGCACCCACAGGCTGCGGGCCAGCCGGCGCGCATGCGCAGTGCTGCTCGCGCCTCTCACTAGCGGCGGATCCGCGTGGCGACCGCGGTGCCATCTGCGGCCGTGTCCGGCCCCGAACGCGGAGCGGATCGAGCGTTCCCTCGGTTCGGCAGTGACCTTCAGAGAGGCCGCCTCTGCCTCCGCTCCTTCTTCACGCGCAGACCTCATTGCTCATTGCTGCAGTTGCGCTTTAGTCGAGCAAACAACCGGAGCTTTGTCATTAATAAAAAAACCCCCCTGTATGCCGAACCGCTTGCTGCAGCCACTGCGGGAAGCACCATGGGGATTTCAGCCTTTATATTTCAAAGGGCTGGCTCTTGATGCACATTGTCGCTCTCTGGGCTGGTTTGGGCTCGGGTCTTCATACTGGCTTGTATGGGGGTGCTGGATTCCATCTTTGAGGGTCCCTTCCAACTCAAGCTTATTCTGTGATTCTGTGATTTGTGCTGAACACAGGGTGGAAAATACAGAGATGTTTTTGTTATTGCTGACCAGGGCTTTCATAGAGCCAAGGCATTTTCTGCTTTTTGTGCTGCCATGCTAGATAAGAATGTTGGGCCTGCATGGAAGGTTGGGAAGAGACACAGCTGGGACAGGTGACCCCAAGTGACAGATATTCTAGAGCAGATGGCATCATGCTCAGTGTATAAAGCGGGGAGAGGAAGGAAGAAGGGAGAGGATGTTTGGGGTGATGGTGTTTGTCTTCCCAAGTAACTGCTACAGGTGATGAAGCCCTGCCCTCCTGCAGATGGCTGAACACCTTCCTGTCCACGGGAAGCTGGGAATTAATTCCTTGTTTTGCTTTGCTGATATGCATGGCTTTTGCTTTCCCTATTAAACTGCTTGTATCTCAGCCCACAAGTTTTCTACTTTTTATCCTTCCAATTCTCTGGCCAATCCTGCTGATGGGGGAACAAACGAGTGACTGTGTGGGGCTTCGCTGCTGGCTGGGGTTAAACCGTGACACTCTGCAGCTAACAGATATTTATGGATTTGCAGAACAAGATGCTTGGGTGATCAGATGCTTACCAAATAGGCAGATTTCTAGCAAAACTATTCCTGCTGTCAGCTGGGACATAGGCACATATGTAATAGGGGAACTGTAAGTTATATGCAGAAAGTTTTTGTTGACATGTGAGCAAAAAAAGTTGTTTGCCAGGGAAAAGTTGTTTTAAGCTTAAGTGAATCATTGTTTTGTGACCACCATTATAAACTGCCAGTTACTGTATTGTAGTTTAATATATCACTGTGTTATTTGAGGAGTACCAGAATCTGCCCTTTTTGTGTTTTCCAGTGGCATCTAATAAATGACAGTTTGTTGCGTCCTTGAAATAGCACAGCAAGACAAAATGTAGTATTATTTAAGTTTTATAAGCATTGTGATTGAACTGCTGAAACAAAGTATAAACTTACTCTGTCTTAAGGCTGTGACCTGCATGCTTTTCATTTTGAAGTATAAAGCATAGGTGTGCTCTGCTGATAAAGGATTATAAGACCCTGTCAGAAGTTTCTGAATTCCAGCCAGAATTTGGGCCTCTGGTTCTATGTTTGAAATACGGAGCTACAACCAATTTGCAGCCAAGCTGCCAGAACATCAGTCAACGAATAGCTTCGGCACTTTAAACCAACAGGTACAGCTTTGCTGACCCTCAGGGGCACGGCTGCATCTGTTACGCCGGAAATGAGATGCAGCAGCATTTTAAAAGGCTCAATTTTGCACTGTGGAGGTGCTACTAGCAGCCCCCCGCCAAGGACCCGCACCCTCACGGCGCTNGGGCCGGGGCGCCGCGCCGCTCGCAGGCAGCCCGCTGCTGACAGCTGTCAGCGGCGCCCAGCCCAGTGCCGTCCCGCGGCAGCGCGGCGCGGTCATGGGTGAGGTTGGGCCTGTCGGGCTGACAGGGGACCCCCTATTGCCGTCTTTGGCCTTACTCGCTGCATTTGGCTGGCGCGGCGGGTTTTATGTGCGCTCTGACAGGAGCCCGGCTAAGCGAAGCATTAATTTGCTTGTGTTTACAGGTGCATTCAACCAAAAGAGCGGATCCTGCTGAACTGCGAAGTATTTTTTTGCAGGTAAAAAGATCTAATGTTGTTTGAGTGACAGACTTCTGTGTTTTGCCCTTGCAGCAGTTTGCCATGGCATCAAATGTGTGTTGTGCTGGTGGGACACTTACAAGTTCACTTTGCAGGCACAGTGTATTGAAGGGAGTGTCAGGCATTGAGGAGAAGCTGCTACTGGCACAAATTGTGATAACCATTTCCAAATTATAATATCAAATAAGTTCCTGAACTATTTTCTAGTTTTCTGTAAAGCAAATAATCACAACAAAGTACTGTTGTTTTAAAATACACCTTTGCAGAATTCTAAAAAATTTTTCTTCCATGACTGTATGTTTTGTCCTTGGGATTTAGATGTGTTCTTACAAATGGTTGGACCACTGGCAATGTTTTTAGTACTTAAAATTGATTTCTCAAGATTTATATATTTTGTAATATTGTCCCTTGCAGGACCTTTGAATTAACATATATTAATAATAGTATGAAGATTTCTCTACTCCCTTAGTTTCAGTAAAGCATGATCAGAAAGGAAAGTCCAGTCAATCCAAAAACTTTGGTGATAAGGTTTGAATCAATCATACAGACTAGGAAGACCAAGAACTGTGTTTTAGGTCCATAATAGGGCACCAATATTTCAAACTGACTAAAATACTTTTTCCCCTAATATTGAGTGTTGTGCAGTATATTCAAGAAGCTTTTCTCTATTTAAAAAGTTAAGAGTATAAAATTGGAGCGAATACTGTAAGCAATAAAATCTATCATTTAACTATTTACATGTATCTTCTGGTTCTACTATACTATCTAAGAATTTCCATATGTGATAAGTAGTCAGAGAGACCTTTCTGCCTGAGGGAGAGGAGTTATATCCCAGCCATAATTTTGATGGCCTTTTCTTTTGCCTGCTGGATTACACTGTAACATTGCTGGAGTGCAAAAACTTAGAATGCTGGCATCAAACTCATCATTTAAGCTCATAATTTAGTTTCTAGTAAAAAATACTCCAACACAGGTTCATTTTTGATTGACATGGCATTCAGCTTTTGTAGATAAAGATTACAGTAGAGTAGGTTAATAAAATTAGCAATGTGAAAATATGATATTTTAAAATACATATTAATGGAGTATAAAGATGTGATTCTAGAACATCTTTTTCCAAATTTTTGCTAGATACTTTTGCACATTTGAATGAAAGGAAGTGAAATGAAGTGTCAAAACACTGTATTCAGTTGTAAATGTGAACTTTTTATGATTCTTGACATCCAGTCAGTAGAAGTTCTTGATTCTGGAAATAAGCAATTGAAGTTCTTCATAGTGGTTATACAGAGAACAGTGGAGAGGAAGAACATTGTACCACTGGGTGTTGAAATTTTCTTCCTGACAGTATATATTTTATTGGCCTAAAAAGCAGACAGTCTGTTTTAAAAAAAATGTCTTATTGGTCTTCCCCATATCTGCCTTGTGTTCTTCAAAGAAACATGCAAGTGAAGTTGTAAATTATTTGGTGCTCTGAGGAATGAAAAATACAAAAGCTCTTCTCTCTCCCTTTGAGTGTCTGAGATTTTGCAGTTAAAAAAAAACATAGAAGAAGAGTTTGCATTTCTTCTGCATTCTGTTGAGTTTGAAATTGTGTTTTTGTTTGATGCTTAGAAATCAAACTTAGTTGCAGGCTTTTCAAGACTAAGTTGTAGAAAGCCTTGTTATGAAATACTGCAAGTCT
This sequence comes from Drymodes brunneopygia, assembly GCA_013400955.1. Classification (NCBI taxonomy): domain Eukaryota; kingdom Metazoa; phylum Chordata; class Aves; order Passeriformes; family Petroicidae; genus Drymodes; species Drymodes brunneopygia. The sequence goes on along the minus strand of VZTZ01028730.1, from coordinate 250,231 downwards.
TTAGGGGTCAGATATGTTGTACTCTCTGCGGAGGGTTCTGGCCTCTTCTGTGAGCTTCAGCTAAAGGTCGTGCATTCCTTCCTAAATTTGGCTTCCCTTGGTTAGAAGGGAAGATGTGAACTCTAGGCCTTGTCACCATCTACCTTAATTGTAGAGAGTCTGCTTAAATTTCCTTCTGTTCATGCATGTCTTCTCATGTGATACATGCCCTCTCACCATGCAGTTTATGTTGTATCTTAAAGGATATTTGATGTGTACCTTTCTCTTCAGAATTTCTGGTGTGCTGCTTCTTCTAACTGTTTTAAACTGTTAAAAATAAAAAGCTTGATTTGCATAAAAAAGATGTGCTATTTCTCTTAATCATGTAACTGAAATGCAAGCATTAAAATTTCATGTCTGTGCACCATCAAATAAGTTACCTCTTAGGTGTTTGCTAACCACAGATTTCAACAACAACAACCATAAAGAACAAATTTCATAACAAATTGTCACAGAAAGATAAAAGAGGGGTGGAAAAACAGTTACCAGATTTCTTAGTGAACCTTCATTTTTTTTGTTAGACAAGACACAGTCAGCCTTTGGAAAATATAGTTGGATTATTCCCTGCCTGTTGAATTCAAGTGTAACCTGTTCAAGCAAGGTGGAGAAGGAAACAAAAAGAGGTTTCCTAAGCATTGTTTCTGAAAGTGTGGTGATACCTAGCACCAGGTTGTAAACCAGAGTAGGGGGTTTGTAAGTTTGTCTTATGTGAGGGTGTTTTACAAAAAAGTCTCATGGAAATTCATCAAGTGCTTACCTGAGGCAATCTACAAATGTGTACTGAGAGTTTTGTGTTATAAAGCAACAGAGTTCAAGACTGAGAAAAACACAGATTTAATTGATGTGTTACGGTTTTTTGTTATTGAAATTAAGCTATAATTTAAAATTTCCTATTTTGGGCTGAAAGATTCTTGATTTAAGTTATATGGTGCAAACATTGGACTAATGTATTTACATACTTAGTTACTTTGTCAGGCCTTAATTTATTGACTTGCTGCCAAACTCTTCCAAAATGCCATGACCTTCTCATATGGAGTTCAATGTATCTGTCAGTTAATTATTTTTGTCTCAAAATTTTTTTAACAAAACTTACCCCAAGCAGTTTTTATTTATTATTATTTATGGTAAACTCAGATGAATTGGTGTCTGGAGAAAAGAAGATGGTGTTTAGATTTTTACTGTCTTCGATATGCACTCTGCTGTCCTACAGTTGACTTTGGTGATTCTTGAAGATGTGCTCCACGCTCTGCATGTTTGATGGGCCTTCGTACATAACGTTTTCTTTGGATTTCAGGTCTTGCAGAGGAATTGTACTTCATGAGGTATTTTTCAGTCAGTTGTGTGTACGACTGAGAAGAGAACCTTTCAGAGTTGTTCCAAGGAAGCCACAGTTTCGTTGTGCTGTCATATTGGCAGCAGTGCTGAATTAAGGGATTCCTGTCCACTGCTTTGAGTTTCTGTTTTAGTGGAAATACTCTATTTTAGTTCTCCATAAAATCAGTAATCTGGTTTACAGTGCAGTCTTGCAAACAGCTGTCATCTAACAGCTGTAGAGTGAAAGAGGTGATGAGGTGATGTGAGGGGCTGGTATTGCGGAAGAGATACATGAGATGCTGAAGCAAGCACTGTCTGTGTGGGTGAATTTTTCCTTAAAAACGTTAGTTTCAGGATAAAAATTAATCTGAACATTTACTTCTCACAAAAAGAGAAAGGAAATAATTTATGTTTTCCAAAATAATTATAGTGAAGATCAGGAATGATTATTCAGAAGATATCTGCTACTAGAAATTCTGAGAAAATCTATGTGCTGTGTTTTCATTGTAGCTGCAAATGCTATAGCATGGTTGTGTTTTTTGTAAACTTTTGCAATTACCTGATGGTTTCTGAAGTATGTAATTGTCTTTTAATTAGAAGATACTGGTCATTATGTGCACACATCTATTGTACAGGGAAATCTGACTGTTGGTAGTATAAAACTAGTACAGTAGCAGCGTTAATTTAATCCAGCCCTTTAATTTCAGAGCTGTTATGTGCAGACAGTTGTGCACCCTTTTAAGTTATATTGAGTAAAGGTACTAATTTGGTAATCACTGATAATTATCATCTAAATGGATTAATTTTTGTTTGTGTGGCTTTGGTCTTTTATTTTTAATCTAGTATGCAAGTGTTGAGAAAGATGGTGAGCATTTCATGACCCCAGAAGATTTTGTGCAGAAATACCTGGGACTTCATACAGATCCACAGCACAATCCTAAAACAGTGCAGCTGTTGGCTGGAGTGGCAGATCAAACTAAGGATGGGTGAGAATTTTGCTTTGCATTTGAAATGTGTAGTGCATTGTTAAATGTGTGAGTGCATGAGTTTGATAACTTCATCTTCTAAAATACGTTATTGATTTTATTACATTTTAGGCTTATTTAAATGAGAAGTTTTTTTCATAATTACAATAGACTATAAATTTGTGAAAACAGAGAAAAAAATATGGTATTTAACATGGATTTTTTTAAGCTAAGATTTACTTCGATGATATTTTGTTAAATTCTACAAAAGCTGAGGAAGTTGAACAGCAGGTAAGTTAAGTGTAGTGTGGTTGCCTTGGAAAAGTTCTTTTCTGTATGTCCGCATTCATCATCAGGTACTGTGTAGTCTTCAGTACCTGTAATTAAGCATGAAAATATGGAAGAACTTTCTTATTTCTGTAGTGTGCAATTCAAATCCAACCACTGAAGTATTTTTTAAAGTGCTGACTGTTAGAAAAGAGAGACACTAGTGAGTCTATGAAGGAAGAAGTTGTTTGCCTAATGAAGATCAGATCACACCACATAAAGCTTTTCCAACTCTGCTTACAGATGCTCCTGCTTGCTTTTAGACAGTTCCCTGAAACTAATTTACAAAATGTCAGCTCTGCTGAGGTAATGCCCTCTAACTCATTTGTCTTCCAAGGAGCCTTTTATTTTGCTGTATGTAGGCTTCAAGTTTTGGCCTTGGGTTGTAGAAAGAGGCCTGGACATTGTTGAAGTAAAGTGAGAAGGTTAAGATGGATCAGAGAAGAGGTCAAGAATGCAGAAGTGAGTGGTTATTTTGTTGAGAAGAAAATGCTGTTAAAATAGGATACAATAAATTTGTGAATATATAAATGTAACTTAGGTTAAATTGGAAGCTCCTTAACTTCCTTGGTTACTTAAATTTTGGTTTTGTTTTCTTGCATTCTGCTGTAGAACATTTTATTAGTTTGCTTAGTATCCTGAGCAGCTTGCATAGTATCTGTGCTATGGAAATGAAATTGTATGTGCTCTCTATACTTCTTACTCTAAATGACAAATATAAGATTTCCTGTTTGATGTACTGCTATATGATTTTTCATAAGGCTGCAGCAGTTTGATAATATATTTGATTATACATATATTTGATAAATCTAAGTAACTTGTCTCTGTTTCCAATACATGGCTGCAGTTTGTTGCTTTATTACGGATTGAAAAGGTAATTTTGTATGTATCTGTTCAAATAATAGTTTAATTGATAAAGTAAACCAGCATCTTGTTTCTCTGAAAGCTGTTGATTATCTTTTATGGTGTGCATTTCTTCAGAAAAATGTCTTATAAAAGGGTCTTTCTTATAGAAGGAAATCAGTTTGTTTTACTGCTACAACAGAACTTTTAGGCGTCACTTTTTGCTACTTTCCCCGTGAATAAGATTTTTGTTTGTTTTGTTTATTGCTTTTTTAAAAAATTGTGGGTAATATTTCATGTGGGATAATTAAGTATGGGTAAGTGTGCTTTACCACCTTCTTTATGGGAAGAGTGGGATTTTTATTTTGTACTACCATATAGTTCGAAGTGTAAAATGTTTATCTGTTTGAATACTTGTCTGAAACTTTTTTCTAAATGTTTTAATTTATATTTATATTTAATGTATACTTCATGTGAAGAATTCGTTACTGCCCCATTATCATAATCAGGTTTTTTTTCATTCACATTCTTTCATTTGTAATGGGCTGTAATATGTCAAAATCCAGACTCAAATAGCATGAGTAACTGTTGTAGTCCTCACCTGAATTCCAGGATGCATTGCATCTTTCCAAGGATTTACTTTATGAAGTCCAAGGAAGTATCAGTAGTCCTGTTCAGTACCTATACTTGTACATTAAATGACAGCCCAATGTCATGCAGCAAGTCACTGAGAAGTTTTGGATTCAGTTACAAAATTTCATTCCAGTATCTGCTATCATATTCTCTTAGCCTTGCTTGCCCTTGAAATAAATACTCTGAGTGTTGATGGTTGCTTCCATTGTTAATATTTTTTTATTTCTTTTAGGTTTAAGTTTGGCACTTTACAGAAACAGCACATTTGGAACTGGCTCTCTGTAGGCATGTGTTTAAAAAAAAAGTGATTTTACTTTTTTTCTAGTGGTAACTTGATCTTTACTTAAGTGTTCCAGAGTACTGTTGCCTTCTCCCATTACTGCTGTGCAAGACTGATTTGCCTTAGTGTAACTCAGTAAGGTAGTTCTTAAAACAGATGACTGTTCACTTCCTAAATGCTTATTCCTCATTGTTACAAGTGCATGTTCTTAGAAATTTATGTGATGACCTCTAAATTAGAATTTGGTTTAAACTTGCCTGTTACCTATTTAGTACGATAGGATTTCATTGATGCTGAAAGCACTCCTGTGTCTTCAGACTGCAGGCACTGGCTTTGAGATTAGGATAAATACCCTCTCTGAAGAATATACTTACATATATATATGTGCCAAAACCAGTGAAAAGATTTTCTTCCCCTGTCAAACCTTCAAAATTTCACAGTAGTAATTCAAAATTCTTCATTTTAACTGCTTGTTTCTGGCTACTCTTTTTATCACCATATCATTCTTAAATCTGGAAATGTGATCTTAAGTGAAGTCCCCACAAGGAGTTGATATTTCACATAATGGAGGGTCACAACAGAGCTATACATAATATCTGAAAAGCTATGTTGTGTGGGGAAAAATTAGAAAAGACTTGTAGTAGGAAAAGAGCAAAGACAGAAGAATTGCAAACGCATGGGTTACTTGGTGTGCTTTTGAAGGGTAGCAGTCAGAAGAAATCAAAGGAATTTTTTTTAAATGTTACAGATAAAACCAAAGGTGAGCGATTTGATACTGTCATGGACTCTGTAATGCAGGGGGTTCACTGGATGCTACTTGAGCGGTGATTGGGTGGGAAGCTCCAGCATTATGTTTAATGCAGCTCCTGTTATCTCTGCCCTAGTGGCTGATGGAGGATCACAGAGGATATCCCTGCTCTCAGGCATGGCAAGTTGAATATGTGGAAAGGAAATTGAATGTGTCTGTCTCCTTTTGCTGTAAGCACTGTTATAGTGAGACTGCTGAAGATGTCTTCTTTCAGGTTCAGGCTTCTATGAATGCATTCTCAAGAAATCAGCACTTGATTTTGTCAGCTTTAAAGCTTCCTGGTTAGGAGTTTAATTTGTGTGTCTGCTTTACACTTGTATGTGAGGTATATTTTGAAATGAGAGTATTTACAATTATTTTAAAGGAACATTTGTTTCTTTGATACTAACTCTTTATTTTTCAAGATCATCCTTTGGATGAAATTGACTTTGCATGTGAAGAACCGTTCTCATATCTCTCATTTTTCTGGCTAAAATGTGATAAATATGATAATTTTGTATTTTCAGTACCTTAACTATTTTCAAAGTCAACTAGGTTTTTTCCTGTCTTTCCTGTGCAATGCATATATACAAGAACGTCAGCGTATTTAACCTTTTAAAAGTATCTCAATTCTGCTTCATGTGTACTTAGGGAAAGACTAGATAAAGTAATGAATAGTGTGAATATTGTGATTTTTCTCCTCTTTTTTTCCTGTGGGGAACAGAATTTATACTTGGCTCTTTAGCAGTAAGCAGTAATGTTTGAAGAAATCACTATGAGCTAATGCTCTCATATGATGAGTACTAAGTTGAGATCAATTATGTACATTTTCTAGGAAAATTTCTAGGAAACAGTGATATTCTCTGCTTTAACAGCATTTACTGATATGTAGTAAATTTTTTGTTCAATAAAGAAGATGTAATCGAGGTTCTTACTGTCATTGATTATTTAGTGCTAAAATATATATCCCATAATTTATCCCATTATTTTCTTGTGCTAACATTATCCTTTATTTGCTCTGAGCTTCAGCTTTATCTTTCTGCAGCTGTTCATACATAAAGCATTAGGATGCCTTGTAAAGGTTTTTTGTGTTAGTCAGAATAAGCAGAGGTCCTCTAGAAAAGTTACTTACTATTGTCCTAGTAAGTTATCTGTGCATAGATTCAAGTCTGCGTTTGTGTGTGGTGACCACAAGGACTTGAATTTACCAATGCATCCTGAGTTGAGTGCAGAGTGACTGCCCTGCATAACCAGCTCCAAATTTTGAGATCTGCTCTTACACTCAGGTCCTTCCCTCTCTGCCTTGTCATGTCTGTCCTTGAGTCCAGAAGTTTTTGTCCTTTCTTTATTGGCCCCGAGTCCATGATTTGGCAGTTCATGTTATATTTTAAGTGTAATATTCTTTCCATATGCACAGTAAAGTGTAACTTCTTCTGAATCTGTTTGCTTTTTATGAATGTTGCATATTGTTTTAAGAAAATGTATGTTTTTAGTATATTTCTGTACTTGCATTACAGTATCTTTTCTTAGTAGAAATACATACGTAGTAATAGAATGACAGACCTGTAAATTTCATGGTGTTAGAATTTTTGTGGTGTTTGTATGTCTTCATTTTTAAGTGCTGTCTGATTACATTTATCAATACAAAGTAATAACTTGTAGATATTCAGTGAGGATTGATTGTATTTTGGTGTTGATGGATAGGAAGAATTCAGTTGCTTCACAGAGGAGGAAACTGAGTTGCATAAATGTTAACTACTTAAAAGTAACATTCTTTTCAGTCTCTAGAGTGTTAATTATTTTAAGTTAGAATTTTATTTAATATTTGGATTACGTTGTTTTCTAGAGTATCAAATGCAAATTATCATTGGTATTATGAACAATTAAAAAAAATCTTTATAACTTTTCTGTTTTCCTTTCTAGGCTAATTTCCTTCCAAGAATTTGTGGCATTTGAATCTGTTTTGTGTACTCCAGATGCAATATTCATTGTTGCTTTTCAGTTATTTGACAGGAGTGGCAATGGAGAAGTAACATTTGGTAAGAATACCTAAAGAAAAATAGTTTAAGAAAGTGATTATAATAGTATCTGTCGTAATAATAGTTCATGACCACAGGTGCATAGAAATGCATTTTGTGCAGTACTGTACTGTTCTCCTAAAACTCTGCATGAGTAGAACTTTTTTTTCTCTCAAGTGATACAAGCTTAAGAAGTACACAGAGATAAAATACATTTTTCTCTGTCTTCTTGAATCAAAGTTTTTCATTTTCCTGAAGGAGTAAATACAGTGATGTTCAGTGTCATCCTAAGTAAAATTCTATGTGCTGGACTTCAAACTCCTTCAACGAGGGAGTTTTAAGATAAGTTCTGGATCTCCACATATCTTTGAATAATTGTCATTTCATACAGTAAGAGCTCAATACAGAAATTAAGGAGGTCTAATAATTTGATTCTCTGTGGTAGTGTTCTTTTCTTGAGGAACAAATCTTTCTTTAATGTTAGGAATGTAACTTACAATTAGATCATATATTTGCAAAATTAGGAAGAAAATTTGGCCTTTGGTTTTGTTACTTAGTCATGTAAGTTAGTAAACAGACCAAATTCTTGAGGCTAACTATACTGCTTTGTGATACTGCTAAATAACTGTTACTAACATTGCAGTTTAAGGAGGACTAGGCTTTATTTTTTAAACCTCATGTTTATGAAATTAGATAAATCAATGGTAAGACTTTTAATAAAATGGAATGAAAATTAAATGTCATTTCTATCCAAAAGAATAAAGCACTCAATAAAGAAAATACAAACTATGCTTGGATTTGTAACCACTTGCTGTTTGTACTATTTTATTATTATGAAAATTGCTGTATCTTGTTGGGAAAAAAAAGCAAAAGGTCTTTTTATGGAAACAAACTGTTTGACTTATGATGCCTGTTAAATTACATCAGTAACTGAAGAGTCAGATACTGAGCAGTTTGGATTCACAACATCTTGAAAAGAAAATCTTTTAGAATTTAAATAAAGTTGAAGTCAGTAAACGCAGTCATTAGGAATTGGACAAACTACTACAATCAATATGACCGTGTTAACGATGGTTTATTTAATAATCTTACAAAATGGGAGTTTGAACTTGGTAGCTGTCATGAACACACTTGAAATAGCTGGTTCCACAACTGAACAAAAAACCATTTCAGATTGTATACAAATTCCTCAATCAGACTGAGCATTGTTATTTTTATATAATTAAAGTCTAAAAGAAAACACAAACAAGAGGAATTGTAAAACAGAAAATTGGTGTTTTTTTCTGGAACTTTCTCACTGATTTTTTTGTAAGGCTGATAAATCTTGAACAGGAAATTCGTGAGGGAATTTTAAATTTATTGGTTTCTTTTTTAAAAAAATAATTACATTGCAATTATCACTATATTTAACATTATATTATTAAGATAACATGGTACATACTTTTTGTGCTACAGTTCCCACATTTACTGATGCTTTGGTGCCTGCATTTGTTTGTTTGTTTGTAACATGGGCTACTTATTTTTGCTTCATATGCATATCATGCATATTAATACAACTGTGAAAAATATGAATGGTGATCTGTGATCTTCGGAATTTGGTATCCCTGCAGTCAATTTCCAAGTCAGTCTTGTGGCTGTTTTATAAATGAGACCTGCACCCTTTCATTTCATACCACATGAACAGAAAGGCACAGGGTTTAGTTTCATGTAAAAACAGGACAATATAGAAACATAAGTTTTAGAGTTAAAAGTTTTAGTAAATTTTTAAAAATACACTGAAATGGAGTAAGTTTAGCCAACTGATGTGAGAATCACTATCAGACAAGTCAGGTCTTTTATAGACTGTGCAATATATCCAGTCTGCACGTAAACTGTGTTGGTTATGAGAGCAAACACAAGTCAAGATTTTCTAGCTCAGATAAAATGCTCTGTGGATGTGATTGCATTGATGCCAAAACTGTCTAACCAGTAAGTCTTGCCAGAAGCAACATGGATTTACTGAGGTTTCTCTGCACTGTGCATCCAAAGTAAGGGACAGAATCAGCTTAAGTCTGTTAGACCAGTAACTTGAACCAACACTGGCCTTCTATGAGATAACATATTCTCAAAAAATACTCTCATCTACTAAAATGTTCAGTTTTCTGGGGGAAATTAAGTATGCTTGTTGAATTTTAGAACTGTCTCTGTTTTTGAAAGTAAGCTGCTCTAGTTGGGTTCACTTCTGTTTAGAATTTATTTTGACATGATTTTGAAGCATTCTCAAGCACTTCAGCATTTTACAGTCCTCTTGAGCCTCAGTCTGCTACTTATCTCTTAAAATACTTAGCTTCCAACTCTCCAGTGATGAAACTATTAATTGTGTCATAGAAGAACTGTCTCAGAAGAAGACTTCAGAAACTATTTTGTAGAAATACTTGTATGCTAAGCTAATCAATGTCTTTGTCTCCTATATCATATATGTTGAAACATGAAGCCTTCTATCACTTTAATGACATCTACTACTTTCTTACTGCTTTGGGACACTTTTCCAGGAGCTTTGGCCATCCAGAAATCCTGAATGAATGACTGCCATAGATGTGTAGTTGGTATTCTACAACATTTGTAAAGTAGGTCCATTGCAAGAACATGAAAGTGTACCTACTTTGCTTGAGCAAACTGCACAGCATGCTCAGTACTCTCTGCATGTTTCAGCTGCACTGGGCTTGCTGTCAGCTTGGTGAATAAAAAGCAGTAAAATGACTATTTTAGTAACCCATTGATATAAGTGTCAGTGTAGTTTAAACAAGTTTTTAATCACGGAGAAAGAGAGAAAAAACATGTATTCCTAACCAAGTGCTCCTACATCTTCATAAATGCTTCCTAGGTAAATATTTTATGCAATATGTGTTGCTGCTGAGCCTTTCAATACTGCATTGTCCATAAAATATTTAAATGCTAACAGCTAAAGCTGATAAAGACAAGTGATTTTTTTTTCAGGTTGTTGTCTGTAGCCAGAGAAGTCTGACAAGCACTTTGCTCCTTTGATTATGGGATGTATTGACTGTGCTACTTAACATGAGTGAAATATTCAAAAATACTCTATAAAATTAATACTATTGTATTTTTATTTCTATTCTGTGCAGATATTTTGGCCTGCATTCAGGTTAAAGCAAACCTGAATATTAGGTCTGCTCAAGCTGTTCGTTTTTTTCCGATGTTGAAGCAGATAATCCTTACTGTGTTCCAAAGGTGAAGTCTATGATTATCTGCAAAACTTCTCTGAAAATAGGTTGCCTAACTGGAAGTAAAAGGATTCTTTGTAATTTATCTCTCTGGCACACCGTACAATGATTGGACTGCATCACTTTTAATTGGAATATACAATTTCAAGGCATTTTCCAGCTGTTCTTCCTTGTAGAGTCACCACAAAGAATTTAGTCTCTGATAAACTGGAGAGTTTCAGAGATACATTTTCAGTTAAATACACATGCTGGTATGGATAGAAAGATAGAGCTGAAATATGTTTGTGATTCTTCTGTATTCAGAATTATTTTGGAGATAATTGGAAAATATTTATGGAACTGAACTTAAGGCTTTTGAAAACATCCTGCACTCAAAATCTAATTACAAATATTTTGCAGAATATGACAGCATCTTTCTTAAAGGCATTGGGGGGAGGAAGACGATCAGATGCCTCATAATGCAACTATGTGAAAATTGTACAATATTGGTGAACTGAAATAATAAACATCAATTTAATAGTTTCAGAATTTGAGTATACAGGGATACTGAAGTTTTGCCCAGTCTGTTTCCTTAGACAAATTTTAATCAGAGAGAAAGTTCAGGTTTTCCTTAATCAGGACATAGGGTTTGAGAGTACTGGAAGAAGATGAGCAAGAACAGCAGAAAGGAGTTGAATACATGTTAGTGCTTTGCTTATGAGTATTGATTCTCAGGGAACAGGGATCACTTCTAGTACTCACTCCTTCACCATTTCTAAAACGGCAGCTGGATTGAAAATGCTAGGATTTGGATTTAATCTTAAAAGTTCTGCTTTCTAAAGTATTATTGGCAACCATAAAGACTGGAAACCTTTTAAAATATAAACAGAAAAATACTCATAATCACATGACTACAGACATAAGGATATGAGGGAAAAATCCATGTTTTTGTCAAGTATGCTATAAACCAGAACTGCTATTTTTTTTGGCCTCCTGTTGGTTCTGCATTAGTTGCCTGTTTTCAAAGTGTCTTTTGCTTAACACATGCAGGTAATGTAGGAAACATCACTTTTAGGACTTTCTTTTTTCCTTTTGTTTCATGTTGTATGAATTTTTTCAGGCTTAAACTACTGTTTTGAATACTTGTGAGCAATGCAGAATGGGAACTTTTACTACTACTACTACTACTAATTTTTTTCAAAACCACAGTTCAACAAGAGGGAACAGAAAACGAGAACTTCCTGTTGAAATTACATGTAGTGACAACTTTTTATTATGGCTGTCATTCATTTTTCAATGGAATCACTAATTCTTTTAAAATAAGAGTAGAAATAAAATTTAACTATTTCTAGTTAAACTTTCTCACATAAAAGTAATTACTGTGTTACATTTGTGTTATTCTTAATACACTTCTCTGGCACCAGGTGCTACAAAAATGTCTTTCTGCCCTTAACTGTGGTTCCTCATTTTATCCATCAAAGTGAAAATACGCTGTTGGCAGAAATAGTGAAGAATAGCAACATATGAATGTTGAAATTCATTGTGTGCATTAGGCATGAAATATGCACAAATTGGACAGTAGATTACTGAGTAGACAGATTTAAAGAAACCCAAAACAACCCTGTTAAACAACAGACCTTTGCCATACTTACTTTGCTGCTTAAAACTTACCACTTTTATATTTTTGTGTCCCTAACAAGTGTGATTGCTTTTTATCACTGGTGTGAGGGAATGGCAAACTGTTAACAGGTTGATGGCACTAGAATTGTATGAGCTTTCCACCCTGCTTCTTGGGGAGCTGATGAGTCAAAATAAATAATAGGTACTGCCTCAAGGTTTACTTGGAGCATTGAGCTCATCCCCACAATGGGCCACCAACAAGACCTCATAGTGTTTGTAATTTAAAATATTCTTCTTCCTTTTATGAAATTGATTATTGCCTAGAATCTTTGGGGTTTCGTATCATTTTTCTGAGCCTGATAGGTAACAGTGTTTGATGGAAGTTGAGCCAGTCATGTGTGTGCTGCCTGCAGATAGCTGCTCCTGGCATCTATAATTTGTTTAAAATGATTGGGTGGGGAAATTCTGAAGCAATCTTGTGAGAACGTGTTGCCTTGGAGGTAATGTACTAGTACACTAGAGTAGTAGGTTTATTGTTCCTGGGGCTGATGGTAAGTTGAGTATGTCATCAGGCTGCTGACTTGCGTGCCTATCTGAGAAGAAAATGCATTTCTATAAGCCTGGAAAGAAAGTTACCAGCTCAGTAGGAAAGAATTCCACTACAGAAAGGTGAGCAAAGAGTAGAAGACAGTAAATGAGCAACATGTATTGACAGGGACAATGAATGAGTTCTGTAAAATGTCATACTAAAATGAAAGGCTTGAAAAATAATTTTCTGCTTGCCCCCAGCAGAATAGCTCTGTTGGAAATTTGAAACACTTGTAGTTTATCTTGATTTAGAAGCATTACTAGGTTTTGACTGAGGAAGATGAAAAAAAAAAAAGCAAAGCCAGCATCTGTACATTAATGTTGCCTGTTTTCTTTGTTGTCATTGCTTTGCTTCTACTGTGAAAAAAGAAATCAAAAATGGAACATACGATGATAATTCAGAGTGGTGAAAGTGTAAGTGATGATCACATTGTATATAATTTCTGCAATGTGGTTGGTGGTTTGCTGCTTATTGTCACACAGGTTGTTAGCTGTGGTGATGGCTATTTCTGTTCATGTAATACAAGAGCCAGCAGAATTGGATTATAAAGGTATTGTTGATATGTTGTGAAGAAAGTACCCCTGCTCTTGGGTAGACTTACTATGTCAGCACCTACCAAGAGGTGTTTGAGAATCTCGGGTGGCTTTGGAAAATTGTTTGTAATGTTTCCATGGGTTTAGTTACTTTGCTGTGAGGGTGGTGAGGCACTGGCATAGGTTTCCCAGAGAAGCTGTGGTTGCCTCATCCCTGGAAGTGTTCAAGGTCAGGTTGGACGGAGCTCTGAGCAACGTGGTGCAATGGAAGGTGTCCCTGCCCATGTCAGGGAGTAAGGAACAAGGGGATCTTTAAGGTTCCTTCCGACTCAAACCATTCTGTGGTCCAGTGATTTTTCAGAACACGTGCACAGTTTTGCCTCTGTACCCCAAGCGTTTCATAAACCAAGCCAACATGGAAGTAATTAAGCATAATATACAAGAGCATATCTTCAAACCCAGACTGTTGTAATACATGCAGAATATATTGAGTGTGAGAGATTGCCTGGGAAAGAGAAATGGGTAAGGCACCTCAGTTTTCAGAGAAGCAGCAAGCTAGTTTGGATACCATTTTTTAGAGCTAATTATTAGCCATTTCTGGAATCCATCAAGTACCAATACACTCAACTACTGAATATAAGTTTATTAATTAATTTAACTATTATTTTTATGTGCTGAAGAATCTTGACTTGAGATATGTTGATGAGTAGTTGTAAATGTTTTTATGAAGAAAAAAATTGAGTGTAGGAAGTAGGTTCTTGTTTTGTTAAGTAGTATATAGTTAAATGCTTGAGAGTTATGAAAACACCAGTGGCTTAAGTCTCACTAGAAACAAGTGAAAAATCTGTCTCAGTGAACATGGATGAATAAGAAAATAAAAATTTTAAAGAAAGAAGTGAGACTTTTTTTGCCTTTCTCTAAAGTTAAGCAATTATTGGAAACAAGTGAAAATATGATTTAGATTTTCTGGCTGCTTCAGCACATTTTTTCCTAAGTTTTCATTCAGGGAGCTCAGTGTGTATTGGAAGTCAGTTTTATATACACATAAGTAGTAGTCAGTTGGCACCCTATTTGTACATTAGTAGCCAAGCCAGTAGGGCCAATGAAGCCAGCCTGTCTTCTGCTCTGTGCACATTCTTTGCCATTCTGCAGGCTCCATAATGAGCTGCACTGACCTGTTTGTGTTTGTAGTACATGGGGACTCTAGCTTGGCCAGAAGCTGCAGTGAATTAGTGGTAAGTGAGGAATTTAAACGTGCATACCTTGATTCCTTGATCTGCAACAATGAAGAAATCTACTGCAAACAGAACTTGCAAAGGAAGTATGGCAAAATGGAATAGTTTGACACAATGTAATTGGTGCTTTCTCTCGTTTTCTTAACCCTCTCCTTGCACAGTGATACTGGTGAGTAGGAATGAGTAGACAGTTACAAATAGAGTAGTTTTTTATGTTTCTTGTTGACCCTAACAAATCCTTTAGTCTACCTTGTGATGGAAACTGGATTAAACTGTAGGGTTTTGACTCCTGTGTTTGATCTTTACATAAAGGTTAATCATTAGCCATAATCTGCCCTTTGAGTATGTAATCTCAGTCTGACTGTGAAGGAGGTGATCTAGTCAAGGGATCTGACTTTGTATACCCCTCTTTTGAGGCATATATTCTGGACATTTCTCTTTCTTTTCTCACTGAAAAGATAAAACCATATACTGGATTTCCTAGATTTGCTCCAGAACTAATAGACTACAGAACTGAAACTGTGAATGAATCAAGTAGTCCTTTAGCACAGAGAAAGCAATACATTTACTTCAAGTAAATAGGTCTTGATAGAGTTACGAAATGATAATTAAGGTTCTTCTTACTGCTTTTTGTCTTGCAAAACTGTTTAAACATATGAAAGGTGTGTTATCAGCTAAAATATTTTGTATTTTCTTTTAAATTTTAACTGTATGCCACATTTTATTTTGGTTGTTAGCAGACTCTAGGTTGGTAAACCATTTCAGGTACTATGAGGGAAATTTTGAAAAGTGTTCATGTGGTATGAGTAGATGTACCTGTTACACTGTTCATGTGTTTGATAATCTGCACAAAAAGCAGGCTTGTTTTGCAGCGTGGTAATGCTGTGTATGAATAATGCAGGCTGTTTTTCAGATGAGGTTTTTGACTGAATTCAGATAATATGTTTAGCATTGAGATTTCAGATGTATAGTATACATGTGGAGAATTCCATAATCTGAAATGGCAGGTTTTTTCTTCATTTAAAGGAGGACATCTCCATCTTCACTTATCTTAAAACATTTTAATAACTGAGACTACCAATTATGTTTTATAGGATTTGATTTTTGTGCTAAGGCCTTATCAAAAGCATCTAATAACGTGCTTTCTGTTGAGTTAATGATATGTTTTAGATGTCATTTCTTATACCTATCTTCAATAGCCATATTCAGACAGTGTGATTGTAATAATCAAGTTTCAATCAAACCATATTTAGTATGACAAATATTGCCTGAGATTGTAGTGCAGGTATTCGTGCTCTTGATAAAGGGCTTAATTTGACTCCTGGCAGAGACAGAGAACCACTATTGATTTTTAAATCAGAATACAAAATAGCTTTTATTTGTCATGTATGAGGGAAATTGCTTCTTAATTAAAACTAAATAAAACACTCACTCCACGGTTTTATGCAGTAATACAAAAAGTATCATTTGTGTCTCATATGTGTTCTTTTACAGGTCTGTAAAGGTTTGGTTAGCAATTATTCTTAACAAGCTAAAACACTTCTTAAGCAGCTGCTGAAATCATAATTTTTTTGTATCCCTCCTGGAATGTTTGTAGATTTACTGTACACCAAGGCTCACCTGTTTTTTTTCCCTCCCCAAAGCAAATGTCAAAGAAATATTTGAACAAACTCTTATTCATCTTCAAATCCCTTTCAACTGGGACTGTGAGTTTATTCGACTGCATTTTGGACATAACAGGAAGAAGCATCTTAACTATGCAGAGTTCACTCAGTTTCTTCAGGTTAGTTATTAACCTTGTTCCAGAGTTGGAACTGAAATTCATTTAACTTTTAATAATACACTAATACTATTATAAATTTTGAGCTTGTTCTGATAGTGCTAATCCTTATTTGATACTAATCCTGATAGCAAATTATGAACTTTTACTTCTCCATACCAGTTTTGTAAGCAATGTGTACTCAGTGTGCTTTAACTTGAATACCATCCTTTAAAAGAATGTGACAAAACATACTATTTATGAAGTTAATAATTTTACTGATTGCTGTTAAACTGGGTTGAGGGTCTGCTTTTTCTGTCATAGGAATTCAATAGCAAAGCTAAATTCTACCAGAGATAGTATCCTTAATATAGCCAGTTATTATTGACCATAAACGCTCCCCTATAGAAGTTTTGGCTTTTGTAACATTTCTTTAGGTTTATAAGCATTCTAATACTTACTGCTTTTTTTCTCTCACTGGCATGCATGCTACCACACACATACTGGGAGTTTGGTCTTAAATGCAGCCAGCTTGCAGGAGGTAAATCTGATTTCCTGAGATGTTGCTGAACTGCCCTTTAGGGATTGGGCTTTAAAGAATTTCACTTGTTGAACTGCATTTTGTGCTAAGCAAAAAAGTTACAGTTAAAATGTACTATGAATTGAACATTATACTAGAAGGAAGGAAAGGAAAATGCCATCTCTAAAGGATGAAGAAAAAGCAAAGTAAGAGAAATTTACATTGTAATTCATGGAAAAGAAGTTCACAGAGTTGTTGGTAATTGCACTGAATTCCATAAATTAGCATACAGTGATCACTTAGTGTTAGAACTTATAACTGACTGTCTAGTAGATGTGAAGAAAAAGAATTATGCACTTCTAGAGCTGCCTTTGATGCAAGAAAAGTTTTGTATGTACTGTCTTAAAAGTAAGGAGTGATAGATGTTCTTTGGCATAATCTGTAATTATTATCCAAGATAAAAATACCTCATAGGATTACAGAATATTTTGCATTGTAAGGGACCTTTAAAGGTAATTTCCTCCAACCCTCCTGCAATCCACAGGGATGTCTTCAACTAGATCAGGTTGCTCAGAGCTCTGTTCAACCTGACCTTGAGTCTTTCTAGGGATGAAGCATCTACCACCTCTCTGGGCAACCTGATTCAGTGCTTTACCGCCCTCATTTAGTTTAAAATCGTTACCCCTTGTCCTATCACAGCAGGCCCTACAAAAAAGTCTGTCACCATCTTTCTGGTAAGCCTCCTGTAAGGGCTGAAAGGCTGCAGTAAGGTCTCCCAGGAGCCTTCTGTTCTCTTTTCCTTTCCAGGCCAAACAGCCCCAACTCTGAGCCTTTTCTCATAGTGGAGGTGCTCCAGTCCTCTCTCATTTTAATGGCCCTCCTCTGCACCTGCTCCAAAATGGTTTGTTGGGAACTCAGGCCGGAGTGATAAGTATCTGTTCTGGCTTTATGTTGGTTTTTCCAAGATACTGCCATGTAAGATACAGTAGCCGCTTACTGTCATCATATAATAAAAACCCTTTGTAGGGAAGGCTAGTATGGGTTGTAGTAATTTCAGTATGTACACAAATTGGATATTTGTATCCCTCCTTTTAGATAAAATTGTTTTTCTCATTTGGTTTAGCACCATCTTTTGGGGTTTGGGACTTGAATCAGAGCAGGTTTGTTGTACCTTGATCTAGAAAACATTGACCATGAGGTTATGAGAGTTGAGAAATTACTGTGAAGGTGATATAAGCTGGATGGTTTGCCCTCTTCTTACTGTCTGTCAGAACGTGATTATTTTTTTAGTGGCTTCTAGAGGACTGAATGACAGCTGAATGGGCTTTATTGTTTGCTTGAATAGAAGGAAACAACCTTTTCTGGACATGGAATTTACAACTATCATTATTATCTTGAGGTTAGGTTAGGTGACCTTTGTATGAAGGTTTTTACAGTTTGTATAGGAGTTTTCAATTGTCTGAAATGAGTGACCATTTGTGACATTGTAGGACATAGCTGTTTGGGGCAATCTAAATCCATATTACATAATTTTCACTATCCTCCTGTTTATTTTCAAGTACTTTCCAATGAGTTAGCGTGTAATAGCCCAGTCATATTTCATCTTGCATGTATAAGAGATCAGTTCACTGTGTCTTCAAGATCAGTGTCAGGAGTTTTTCTGGCACTTAAGTATTTAATTAAGGAATAGATAGCAGGCAGGACATGGGTGTGTGAAGTTCATTTCTCAAATCATTTCGTGAAAGTGCTTGTTTCCTTACAGTTGAATGGAGGCTTTTCTTTGACAGATGAATGAATCTGTGGATAAAATCAGTATGCAATTTCTTATTTTAGTTGAGCTGACCTTGAAGTTTAAACTGTAGTTATGCTATTGTCTACATGCACAGACCTGTTGGAGCATAAGAATATGAAATCAGTGAAAGTTTTGTGAACAGTGAGTTACAGAATTTGCTTCTAATCTGCTGTCTCTGAATATTCATTCTAGGAGCTGCAGTCAGAACATGCAAGACAAGCCTTTGCATTGAAGGATAAAAGTAAAAGTGGTCTGATAACTGGGCTGGACTTCAATGAGATCATGGTTACCATTCGCTCCCATATGCTAACTCCATTTGTGGAAGAAAATTTAGTTTCAGTAAGTGTTAACAAAAAGTGCCTTGAATTCAGTGTTTAATAGCTGTGATGTTTGAAGATGGCACTGCTCCTCTCCCTCTTTGTTTTCTACCTGTTCATCACTCACTGCCTTGGTGCTAGAGATTATCAGCTTCATAATAGAGGGGACAGGGTGAAACATGGCAGCATTCCTTGGCTGCAGTAGTAGAAAAGGTTGGCAGTCTGGTTTACATGTTTAAAGTGCCATTGGAAGCAGTTTGATTTAGTCTAGTAAAGTTTCCACTAGGGCAGGGCAAAGTGCTTGGTACAGAAAGAGTCACAGAAGTGTAGAATCATATAGGAAAAGACCCTTAAAATCATCAAATCCAATGGAAGTTATTTAGGACAAAAGCATTCAGTTTTTATATTTGAATATATGACATCTCAGGAGCTGGAGACTACTTACAGTTTTGTCTTTTTATATGCTCTTGAATTCTTTTCTTTTTCAGATCAGAATTTGGAAAATCAGTATGTAGATTCTAGAGGTAGAATGGTTACAGCCTGACAGTATGGCAAGATCTGTAGGTAATGACATACAAGTTTATAATCTGAAAGCATTTAGTATGAAAATTACATAAGAATGACATTTATATAAAAGATAAAGTAATAACTTATATCTTACTCTCTTACCTATAAATCTTGCCTTGCCTTACTCATGAGGCATACTGTCTTCTATAAAATTTAGAGTATCTACTAACTTTGAAATAAATGGTCATTGATGTATGTGATGCAAGGAGTCAGTGTCTTTAGATAAAGGCATTTGCATTTGCATGCATTTTTCTTTTAGATTAGACGGTGACACTTTTAATGTGCCTATCAGATAACTTGAATAATAATCTACTTATATGATTATTTCCTAATTGTTTCCTAGTGTTCAATCTTTACCACAAAAATAGTATCCTGTCTAATAATTCTCCCCTCATGTTTCTATTAAAAATATCTTAAAATTACAGGAATAGAAAGATACCTTTAATTCTTTCATAATTTGCTCAAATGAATGTTTCTGTAATTGTAATATGATGTAAAAGTGCTTAAGTCACTTAACTGTTTCCATTTAATTTTTAAAGGTAGCTGGTGGAACTGTTTCACATCAGGTCAGCTTCTCCTTTTTCAATGCATTTAATGCCCTTTTGAATAATATGGATCTTGTTAGGAAGATATACAGTAATATAGCAGGTACAAGAAGAGATATTGAAGTCACAAAAGGTAAGGTGTATTTCCTACATTTTATTAATTTTTAAATTCTGTCCATTTTCTAATTGTTCATGCACATGGGTTAAGGTGAGTCAGGTGAGGTTATGGCCACAGGGAAAGTGTTTTTTTGGCTGTGGATGATTTTCATCCTCACAGGTTAGTGAGTATTTTCAGGTAGCTCATTAAGGAGAAGATTCTGGCAGGAGTTGTGTTGGCCTTATTGTTTGAATGAGTAACTGCAAGTCAGTATAATAGTGAGGATTTTACAGCTCCTTGAAAGAGATGCATTGTTGCTTAGAGATAGGAAATTCCTAGGGAATGGGGTGGAATGGGTTAAGTTTGAAAATCCAAGTGATTTTATATATAGATTATGTCAGTTAGTAAATAACAAATGCCTGTGCATGTGAAAGGTTGCCATATTTCAGTCTTGCCACAGACATAAGCAGTTTGCTTTTGTAGCCATTTATTGACTGATTTTATCACCAATTTTACTACCTGTATGGATGGGACCAGCCAAACCATTGTGTGGTAAAAAGCATGCCAAGTTCTTCTTTTTTTTTCTTTGTTTAGCTTATATTCATATGCTCTACATATTTTTTCCTAAAGGAAAGCATAAAATGCCTGTTCTCATCCTTCAAATTGTGCTAACAAATTGCCTAGCAATGTTTTTTGGTACAGATGCATAAATACATCTTGCTTGGATTTGTATTGAGGAAAAAGGCTGCTGTGTTTTCACTGCTCAGACTTGTTAACTGCAACTTGCCAATGATGTCATGAACACATTGTGTCATTTGGCCAGATGAATACCTAAGCTTGGAGTCTTCAGAGCTATGAGAGGAAGAAGTCCGGGCATGATGGGAATAGATGAGTCAGTTGCCCTTAAAGCTGGGAATAATGGACCATTGTTCTATTCTGTTCTGTTTTGCAGAACTTCAGAAGCAAGAATCACAAATTGTGGGTGTCATTTTATTAAGCTTGCTAATTTGAGGATTTTTGTTGTCTTTGGTGAATACTCACTTATAAATCAGAGTTATGGGTCAGACTTGGTCTGTGTTGGGAAGGCCTATTTTAGGATAGATGTTCTCCTGAAGATTCCTTTTCCCTTTGCATTATGGATTTTGCTTCTTGGTGATAGACTTCATTTTCATGATGGTAAAGTTATTTGAAAGGATTCAAAGAGGAAACTTGACAAATAACACAATTGTTGTATTTCTCTTTCCCTTTTAAATCCAGAGGAATTTACGCACTCTGCAATCCACTTTGGACAAATTACACCACTGGAAATAGATATTCTCTACCAACTTACAGATTTATACAGTGTTACTGGGTAACATAATCATGAATTTTATCATTTTGCAATCATAATTTTTTTGTTTCCTGCGTGACCTCCTATTTTTGTCTTAATTTTAAGAGGTTTTGTGTTCCATTATATTTTGTTAAAATAATTTATTCAATGTAAACGGATTTTGTTGTATGCATGGGTTTTGTAAGTGAATTGTGTATATCAAGCACAATTATTAATTGTTGTGTTGTAGGTATACATATGAAATAGCAAAATACAGTACTCCCAAAAGGCTACGGTTCACTGGTTGATGTTTTGCATGGATCTTTAATGCATGCAAAATCTTATGTAAAAATAGCTAGAAATAGTTTAATTTGTGTATTATATTCCTTATTAGTAGTAACGAAGAACTTGCTTTTGAATAATCCATGCTCCCTTCATCTCTAAGCATTCTTTAATGCAGTGTAGCAGATTTCTTAGGTCTGCATTCAGATATGACAAGTGTCAGATGTAGTTTGTGGGGTGTGGCCAGGAATACTATACGGAGTATTTTTGATACTTTATCTAACCATAATTTGCTTTTTTCTGCCTTGTGTTAAGGCGCTTAACTTTGGCAGATATTGAGAGAATAGCACCACTGGCTGAAGGTGCATTACCTTACAACCTGGCAGAACTCCAGAGGCAGGTGGGTAGAAGAGAAAAGGGAACTTCAGATATATTGAGATTGATGAAAAGGGTAGAATCAGAGGATGAAAAATACTGTAGTAAATTGTCAAATCTTTATTTCACCAGAGCTTTACATTTATGTTTGCTAGCTTCGCTTGTATCATAGTTTCCTTAATAAACATGACACATGTATAGTACAGTATAGGAGTTCCAGGCTGTGCAGCTGGATGTTGAATATACATTGTTTCTTACTTCAGTGGCTCGTTTTACAGCTGTAAGAGCTAAAGATTTAGGACCAAAGATTGTGCAGGTGTTTAACTTACATTGTTTTAGTTACTGTTATTAGAGCCGAATTTGATTATTTTGTTCTCTTTCAAACAAATTAGTGTGAAACAGTGTCTGCTCTGTCCTTAATGTTACTCCTCCGTTGTCCTTGGTTGTCCTGAGGCAACTGGACATATCTGAGACAATACATGCCCAAAACCTACTTAGTGGTAACAGTTTTCCTATGGATTCCTGATGACCAGAATAATGGAATGGAATGGAACGGAGTGGAATGGCCCAGAAATGTGGATACAATGTTTATCCAGGCTAATAAGTACTTTTGATGAAGTTTTGTAATGACATTCCACTGCCAGCTTTGGTTTTAATCAGTGTCTTTGTACTCACTTGAGTGGACAAAATACTGACTTACTTCACTTTCCAGAACTACCTTTGTAGCTTGGCACTCTTTTGAAATGAACTCACTGGTAAAAGTTTCACTCATCACTACAACAGAATATACTCATTTCACATTTTTGAAGTAACACATAATATTTTGATCTTATTCTACGTTCTGTGTTAAAACCAGACACCAGAAAGCAAAATAATTTCATTTTATTTAGTTTATAAGGAACAGTCGTTTATTAGACCTTATCCTAAGTGAACCCTATATTAACAGTTAGTTAAGTATATTGACAAAATGAAAGATATCTGTTAATGAAGAGCAAATATCATCCCAGTGTGGTCCAGCTGTCCCTGGGAAATTAAACCAATTCTGTAATCAGTTTTATATGATTTAAAAATCCCTTTGTAAAGAAAAATCTAAATTTTTACATGAAATTACTCTATATAGATTTGGTAGAAATTAAAATTAGCCTTCTTTCAACCATGTTTACTTTATTGTCAATTTTTTTCATTGTGTAAGATTTTTTAAAGCTTAGCAGCTGAATATCCTATGGGGATGACAGCTACAGTAATTTTCTCTTTATAAATATTCATGATTTGAAAGCTATAGCATTAATTACATTCATTTACATATCCATCTGAACACACAAGTAAACTGAAAACTTTGTGAACACTTATTTAATAATATAAAAGTGACATTTCCTTCAGAAAGAATTTGATTTTTAACATTCAGTGATGCATTCACTAAGATTAATGCCTAAATGCAATGATTGGATTTTGATGAGAACCGTGTGAAGCTTTGAAAAAAAAAGAATAATCTTAAACCAGCTGAAAGGCAGCAGGTGTGCTAAACTAGGAGAAAATTTCAGTGGAATGAAGACTAGTTCTGCTTCTAAGGCGTTTTGGGGTATATTATTGCATGTGTCTTTTATTTACGTTAATCACAAGAAATACATCTGAATTTTATAATTTATCTTTGTGGTTATTTTGGTTTTATTATCCTTTTATTATCCTTTGGTGTGTAGCTTTTTTTGTTGGTTTTTTTTTAGTAGGAAATCATAGTGGTTTTACAATAATGAGGATATTCTTTGGATTTATTGCTTCTATTGCTTGTAAAGGCAGTACATTTGATTTATGCTTTTTTTTATGCTGGTCTATATGTGCAGTGTGTAATTTTGGTGCTACCTAGAATTTCTCTATTCTTCTCTGTTAAGCTATAATGTGGGGGAGGAGAATGTCTTGTGAAGGGAAGTGGCTTTAGCTGTACCTTTTTAATGTGTGGGAAATGGTATAAAATATAATCCATGATTTTTTAAGGGTAGTGATCTCATCTTGACCTTAAAAACTTTCGTCCTACATGGTGTAGATACCATGTAACCTTCTGCAATGCAGGCAGGGTTTTGCACTTCCAGTGTAGCACAGCCCAAAGAGAGCAGCTGCTGCTGACATGGGCACTGTCTCTCTGTGGTGCTTCAGTGAGCTGAACGTACCTTGGCTGGGCAGCCCTGGAGAGGGAGCTGAGAAATGTGTGTGTGTGGTAATCTCAGTGAAAATTCCTAGTATGCTTCAGTCTGGGTCTGTGGGCATTCCAGCTGTGCTGGCAGGAGCACATCTGCTGACAATACAGAGCACTGTTAGGAAAAACAGGTTTGTGTTTGGAAAGTGGATTTAGTATCTGCTTTACTATGGAATTTACCAGTTAATATCTTGGCCCCTTAGATAGCCCAGACAAGTTACACTGCATAATATCAATTTTTCTCTGATTGTCTTATTTATGTTTGGAAGAAAATTTGGCCCATCTTGCATACTTTATAGTGCAAGTTTCTGAACACATCTTGTTAATCAGTTACCTTGTTTCTGATAGCCATTTAATAATATAATTATGAGTCTCTGCAGATATTTTCTGTGCTGTATTATTTAGAACACTTAACACATTTGTAATAGTATATGTAATTGAAAGGGTTGAGGTCAGCATTGCTCTGTAAATTAGCAACTGCATGAAGAAGTTTGTGGAGAATACTCTTAGGAATAATTGACTTTTTGCTTGTTTTGAAGACATGAAATCTCATAGTTTTGCTATGCGTTAATGGATATGTAATGTTAAAACATATCCTGTGCTAATAGAACCTGTCTGTGAGATATTCTGTGAATTTCTTTTGAGATACTGAATTTTACTTGATTCAAAAGGGAGTTCCATGCCTTACAAATTCGAAGGCAACAGAATAGAAAATAGCGAAGTTGTTTAGAGTTTCTGTCTTCTGTTTCTTGAGCATTATTGTTTCAGTTATCCCGGTGTGCTGGTTTGGTACAACCAGGAATATGTAAGGAATATTTTCTAAAAGGAGTATTTGGAAAATGTGCTTCATCCATTAGGCACAATAGACATTTTCTAGTAACTATTTTTTCTTCTTCCTCCTGAATATAAAGCTACTAAGTTTTGTCAGATTCTTTCTGTAACATTGTAAAAGCAATTCACAAATGCCTTTCTTTTCCTGTGCAGATTTTCAAGCTTTTTTTCATTTTTTTTCCCTCACACAGCAATCTTTTGGAGATTTAAGCAGACCTGTTTGGCTCCAGATAGCTGAGTCAGCTTACAGGTTCACTTTAGGCTCGGTTGCTGGAGGTGAGTAATATTTCTGCTTTCTGTTTCAGGCTTGGATTAATTTAACAGTTTTGCTAGACTACTTGATCTCATCTAAGGTGGATGTTTTGGTTATACATGTGTAAAATTGGATGCTGGAACCATTTTGGTTGTACTATTCCTTTCCTTTGAAATTATGCCGGTAACAAACGTCCTTAGTGGTAATTCAGATGGGTGTTCTTCATTCTACAGAACTTGTTTTATGTAACAGAGTAATCCATTCTCTTTGAGACTTTTTTTCCTAAACCTTCATTGTTGTTCTTTTTTACCTCCAACATATCAGAGGTCTTACCAGCTTATATATTCTCTGTGTTTAAATAAATGCTGTAGAAAATCATCACACTAATTATGTACTACACCAACAATGAGGTTGCAGAAATAATGCTCCAGATGCTTTCTTACAGCTGTTGGTGCTACTGCAGTGTATCCCATAGACCTGGTGAAAACTCGGATGCAGAATCAGCGCTCCACAGGTGCAGTCGTAGGAGAGCTGATGTATAAAAACAGCTTTGACTGCTTTAAAAAGGTTTTGCGTTTTGAAGGCTTTTTTGGTCTTTACAGAGGTAAGTGAATTAAAAAAAATATATACGTGTATATATATCAAGTCAGTAATTTTCTGCCCCTCTTTTTTTAAGACCTCAACAGCTAATTTGCTATGGGAAAACCAGGATACTTGATATCATGTCTAATTTTGCTTTCATTTCTGAGCTCAGTATTTATCTTCCATCTTGCACCCTTCATCATAAACAATTGCTGGGAAAAACTGGTTTTTTGTTGTTGTTAGTGATTTGCTCCTTGCTGCTTAAGTAATTTAAAGAGCTAATTTTTGGGGTAAGGACATGGTTGTAATCTCATGAACTGAAGATTGCAACTTTTGGCTGGGGTCAGACATCAGGAGCAGATTAGCATCGAGGAATAAAGATTCATTTTACAGCAAATATTTTTTGTTAAGAGACAAAAGACAGTAACTTGGAAATGTATTTGTAAACTGGATGCCTCACACTTTTGCAGGTTGTGGGACTTCTTTTATAATTCTGTCTAGTGAACAGAAGTTACATTCTACTTTTGAATTATGTTGCTCCATTTTACTTTAAAATATCACCAGTGAAACTCAGAAAATTGTCATTTTGAATAAGATACAGATTAAGAATTCAGCTTTTTATCAGGCTGAGTTTTAATTACATTGATAAGGTGACTTACATATAGGATCCATGCTTGCCATCCCTCTGAATAGATACTTAGCTGAACTATCAATTTTTAATTGTAATTTCACATAACTTTATGAAGTTCACAGTTTTCATAAGGATCAGCAAGGTATTTATTAATTGGCACACCTGTTTCTTTAGCTCACTTAATGTGATGGCTACAGCATTTTGTTCTGCTTTGTGATGTGTTCTGGCAGTGAAGACGCTGGGCACTGTCCTTTAGGGACAGTGTCTAAGAAGTTTCTGCATGTGAAAGTCTGTGGGTTCTGGCTAAAGAGTGTTTTGTGGTCTTGCAGGATTTTGCTGTGCAAGCAATAAGGGAAGGAACATGTTGGTGCAAAGTTAATGAAATATCTGTAGTCTGTGTAAATTATGTCTTACTGGTAAATCGTTTTCTTTTTCTGATGCTCAGTCTTTCACAGAAGCAAATACTCAAGTTGCATCTATGAGACTGATTCTTCAGTGCTGTTCTACAGTACTGTTTTCTTTCTCTTGCTCCCCTCCACTCCATTTTTGCACAGCACCATTTAAATAGTTTGTTATTTTATTTTCATTTTCTGACCTTACTCAAACACTTCGAAATCAAGGATGAGTCCACGGACAAGTTAAAAGCAGTGTTTTACACTTGAAAAAAAAAAGATTTTATTTGAAAGAATGTCAGTTTGCTCAACTTTTTAATAGCCTGTGTAATAATTGTCTTTATGATTGTTTAGGATAAGTTCACGTAGTTGTTTTGAAACTGTTACAGTTAATGGTCAGCATGTTGCTAAGATTTGGACTTAGATTTAGATGGTATGTTGGAAGTAGGTTAAAATAAACAGCAGAAACACTTATGGAATTGACTGTGGGTCTGTTACTGGGTTCTTATATTCCTGAGCTGGATTATCCTAATTGTATTGTAATATAACAGTAAATCTATTCCATAATATAATGGTACAATGTAGTTGTTTACTGCAGTTTATAAAATAGAACTGAACACAAATTGGAAATGTTATAATTCTAAATAAAACCTTGAAATTTTTGGTCAAGAAAATAAAAACACTTTTGAATCTTGGCATTCAACTTCAGAACTGATGAAGTTTCTTCTCAGGTCCCTCACTAGACCATGCAGTGTCCCAGGTTCTCTGGCACACCAAATGTGTGTGCCCAATGAGTTCAGCTACATAAAAAAAGGGAGTGGGGGGATTGTCTTGTGGTGTTTTGTCTGGTGGCTTTGGTATTTTTAGGTATAGGCATTGCAGAGCTGGATTGTCTTTTCATGGTAGATCAGAAATTCAGGCTGGGAGGGCACCATTTCTTTTTGTAACTGTCAACCTTTCTTTGTGTTTAATAACTACCTTTCCTGAGTATAGTAAGTCTGTAAATCACACAGAAAGTACTATGTTGGAAGAAAACACTACACTGCATATATTAACTGCTGCACTTCCTATTAAGGCACCTTTGTTCTGAGCTATCTTTTAAGGAAGTAGTATAAAAATTCTGCACAGTGAGTACTTCTGGGAACTTTGAACATTTAACATTTTTAGTTACGATTTCTCTGTACTTAACGAATAGTAGAAAGCAACATCGATACTGTTTTGTTGTTGTGGGGGATTTTTGTTAGTTAACTGGAAAACACTTTTGACAAAATGATATTCCATAACCATGGAATAACATTAGGAAGTGACCATATCTAATAAAAACAACTTTCTTTTCAGTTTTATGATCTATACCTATGCCAAAATGACTGTGGAGAAAATGAATTTAAAAATAACAGATACTGTTATAATGTGTTATGTTAGGAAGTTAAGACTGCCATCTGCTGATTTTTTTCTTAAACCTATTAGTTCCTAGAAAAGTGTATGTGCATTTTCAAATGAAATTTCATTTTGATAGTAGCTATTTTACAGGAGCAAGGGCCTTGCCAAAATGTGGGAGGTCCACTACTACCTCCTCTTAGTAAGATAAAAAATGCTTACTAGTAATAGGGCTTAAAGAAGTTCATGCTACCATGTTGAACTGAACGAGAGAAAATCCTTTATACCCTTAGTTGACTCAAGTCTTCAGAAAACTCAGATTATTGAGTCAAGTAGAAGTGAGTTGATAATTTATCATAGTCATTTGTATATCTCAGAATTACTATCCTATTTTACAAAGGGATTGCAAGCTTTATGGGAAAATGATGCTAAGGGGCTAAAAAAGTCGGACAAACTCTTATCTTAGACATATCCAAGATGTATGTTTGGTCCTTAAACTTCTTTCCTTCTGTACAGCAGCAGCATCAGGCTTGTCTTGGTCAAAGAAGGCAGATTTGGTCACACATTTCATTATAATTTTCCACAGAAATTGTAATATGAAATTGTACTGGTATGAATATGCAGTGCTCTAGCAGCATCCATACTTAAATGCCGTCCACCTCAAGTGATATTCCATGTGGAGAAACGCATTTCTGTACAGCACTGATAAAATACTAGTTTCTCTATTAGGAAGATAATGTTGCCTTATGATGTCTTTGTTTCTATAGGCTTGTTACCACAGCTGATAGGTGTTGCTCCAGAAAAGGCTATTAAGCTAACTGTACGTATCTTTTTTTTTTCCTCCCTGGCATCCTTTTGTTTGTTAACATGCACAGGATTTATTTCCTAAAATGTGTGAAAGATGACCACTTACAAGCATTCTAATATATATGGCTACAGATGTACTTGATGTATATTAATACGGAAGAAAACCTAAAATAGTGTGTAATATATTGTATCTTCATTAGGTTAATGACTTTGTCAGAGACAAATTTACACAGAAAGATGGTTCCATTCCATTCCCTGCAGAGGTCCTTGCTGGAGGCTGTGTAAGTATCTGTCCTGTGTTCCTAGGGAAAATTGATTCTCAGTAATGTCCAGAATAGTCGGAATGACAGTTAATGGATGTGCTTTGTCCATTTGAACAGGAGCACTCTTTTTTCTCCCAGTCACAAGAACTGAAAAAAGTACTATTTCTGTTTGGAAAGCTTAGCATACTTCTGAGATAATTTCCCTTGGAATGAGGTGCTTAAACAACTTGTTTTGGCCCAGTTTGTAACTTTCAGTTTCAGCAGTGATTTTATTCACAAAGTCCAAAGAAGAGGGTGCCCTATTCTCCCTTTCCATATGTTCTACTGGGTTGCCATTCATCATTAGTTTAGGAAAATACAGGTACTCCTTGAGTATGGATTATAGGCGTGATTAAGTTTCCTTCAGGGGAGGGAGGGAGATGTCTAGACTGGTTTAAGAAAATCTTATTCTTGCTGAGGATTTTAAGAAGGAAAAGAAGTCAATTTGCTGTATGTGAAATTTTTACCATTGTGAAAATATGGAAAAAATGAGCAACATAGCCTTACCTTTCAGGTATGAGTGAATTCTCTGTTTAAATGACTTTGTATAAAATGCAGCTATGTTACTCAAGATGCTAATTACATCTCTCATCTAAATACAGTTAAAAAACAAACCATGTTTTTGTTGAAATTTAGGGCTGTAATTCAGTGGATGTTTTAGCAATCTGTAAGTGGTTTGAATTGATATTGATGATAGATTTCTTTCGGTTTTGTACGTTGGCTAATTTCATTTGTGGGATTCCCCCACAGTTGTTAACTCTATAATATGTTAAAGGCTTGAGTTGGATTTCTTTTGTAGCAGAGCACACTAATAACTTCCAGTTGAGTAGGCTGACAGGCTGGTATAAAACCTCCTTGGCTTACAACAAAACCTGGGGCAGAAAGGTTGTTGACCTCTGCAAACTTTTAATTCAAAGAAACAGCCCTGAAGGGAGGCTGCTTATAGTTCTGCCTGATTGAATTTGGCAGCCTGGTACATGCTTGAGTCTTCACCTGTCAGTGCACAAAGTTTATTTTCTGAGAAATGTGAGAAAGCAGTTCTAATGTGTAGCTAGCAGAAGACTAACCTTTTTCTAGAAAGCTCAGTAACACAGAAAGCAAATACAGGTCATTTATAATGGAAGAGAATATAATTCGTTTGTGTTGTGCTTAAATTAATAATTAAAATCAAACATCTGATAATGAATTTTATTATTTTACTTTACTTCATACTGAAATACATGATACTAAATTCAATCCACATTGGAGGCTTTTTCACTTCCTGCTAGGTTCTCCTTTTTCAAAATGACTTCACTGTCTTACTGTAGTGAACATGCAAAAATTGGGAAGAAATTGAGTTTCAGATAAGCTCTCAGAGATTTGGGTGTTTTTTTGAAGATGAGCAGATCTGTAGTCTGTCCAAACATGGCACCTTTTAGCTGACTGTTTTAGCTGATATTTTCATCTCCTTTTTCATGGTAATCCTAATCTCACTCAATCTGGGAGAATTTTAAACAAAATTATAGAAGTAGTGTTGGTCACAGTTTAGCAACCTGAGGGATGTTTCTTTGTACCTTCCTCTGGATCATTTCTTGTCTTATCAGTTGAAGATTCTTTTGTCTCTACTGCTGCTTAGTTCAATTTCAGCAATTCCACTTCTTCCTAAATAGCAAGATCTTTGTTAGCAAGCCTATAAGGTTAAGAGTCTGAAAGTATCAGTTGGCTAAAGCAGGAGCAATTTGGTATTAGTCTTCCTTTTTTTTGTCTTCAGACCTTTTCATTCTCATTTTGACAGCTCTTTTCTGTGTTGACTTACTTGGAAATAGTGTTGGTCTTCACACTTCTGTTGTTACTGTGTTCTGTTTTTCTACAAAATATTATGAGGTGCAACCAACGATTACACCCAAGGAAGTGCCACAAGTAAGCTTAGTCCATTTCCTTGCAGGGGCACAAAAGGGTTTGTGTTTGGGTGCTACCTTTCATTTTTCTTTTTTTCTCTTCCTTCTCTCTCTGTTAGTACAAAATGATGGGTTAACATGGGAGTGTTTGGATTTTATATATGCCAAAATTATATTCAGCATTTGGATTTGGGTAACTTGGGTTTTTGTGGCTTTGTGTTACTGTTCAACGCTTAAATATTTTGCTAATAGTACACTAAATATAGGCTAAAATTAAAACACACTATTTCACCTTGTCATAATATCAGAAGAAATAGCATTATGCCTGCATATAGCTCTCAGAGATGAATTTACTACTGTCTCTGACTCTGACTTACCTGTGTTTAGTGTTGAACTGTCTCCTCATTAACAGGAATAATGCAGTTTTTGAGAATTTCTAGTGTGTAACTGCTGGTGGATGAACAAGATGAGCAAGGCATATTTTCAGCCATTTTACAGAGTTTAAAGCAGTGACCTTTCATGCTTTTAAAAGCCTTCCCTCTTGCAAGGTATACAAAAACACATTGTGCATACCACAGTCCTCAAACAGCAATCAAAAGAATTCTTGTGAGGAAGTGGAGGCAGCTTGGGAAAGGTTCCAGCAGACATGCAAATTCTCCTCTCTGGATGGCAGTGCTGTATCAAAGCTTATGTGTGGTGTTACAGTTTTCTAAGACACAGATGTAGGGACAGGTGAAACCTTTGGCATTAAGATGGTGGTGGTTCAGGAGACATTGTGTAAGCTGGTCTGGAGTATCTGCAAGCAATGCTGTGCTGTCCAGCAAAGGGGCCACTCACAGACATGTCCCTCCTCCAGAAACACTAACACTGAGAGACTGAGTCACTTTGGCCAAAATCTTACTTCTCAGGCTCCAATCATTCTCAGCTTCTGTAAGCTTATGGAGTAAACTTGTGTTCCTACTAAGAGGAAACATCTTCATTCTCACAGCAGTTACCAAAAACAGGCAGTGCCTGTTTATATGGTCAGCTGCCTGTCTGTTGTCTTTCCTTCCTCATTGCAGGGCAGAGACCTCCCGCAGGCAGCCGTGCCCTGTGGTCCTTTAAACCTACCTGCTGGCTGCTGGGCAGTGTTAATGTCACTGGGAAGTGCAGGGTCTGCTCTGTCAGGGCCCGAATATTCCCAGCTGCTCTCAAGCTGTAGCTGTGTTTGAAAACTGCAGAGCAGCTTTGTGGGGCAGCTCGGTTACAGCGGTCAGGTCATACCTGTCAGTGAAAGGGCTCTAGTCCCTGATGGATGAAACTGATATCCCATCTTCCTACCTGCCTGAAGTATGCTGGTTTATTAATCATTAACAGCACTGTCCTTATTTACACATGTTCAGAGCAATTTCTTTTCCTACTGTTACTGTAATTAATTGAATTACATTTCATTGTAATTCAGTGATTAACCTGCATTCCTGCCTTTGAAGTTTTCAGCTACCATTAGCTTTGAGTTGCAGGGAGACTGAGTGAGGCTTTGGCAATGCTTTCCTCTATCCCGACAGAGGCCTGGGAAGCAGAGAGCGCATGCCTGATATGGACAGTGCTTCCCAGAGGAGCTCACACGCATGGCACATGTGAGTACATCCTGAAGGGCAAGATGCTGCAGGGAACTGCTCATCCTCTCTTGGGAAGCAGTGTTGAAGTAGACATCTAATGCTGTGGGAATGATTCATGGTTACTGTTACAGGAGACAAAGATACTGTGATTTTAGGCTGTAATTTCTATGAGTTACACAGGAAGAAATGGGTTCTTCCCATGTCCTGTGCATGGTGCTTAGCATTTTGAATGGATGAATTGTGTTTCATCAGAAAGATGTTTTTGCTTTATGCTGTAGGAAGACAAACGTTGTGGGGTGCCAGGCAGAAAGGATCTGAGAACCTTCGGAGGTGGAG
The DNA here is from genome assembly GCA_013400955.1 of Drymodes brunneopygia. Lineage (NCBI taxonomy): Eukaryota > Metazoa > Chordata > Aves > Passeriformes > Petroicidae > Drymodes > Drymodes brunneopygia. The sequence goes on along the minus strand of VZTZ01028730.1, from coordinate 217,111 downwards.
GCAGTGCATCTGTTGATAATTAGAGGTTGGGATGTGTGTATGTGTGTTTGTGTTTGCACATATGTACGCAGAGAGCTCCAAATTTATCACTGATTTTGAAGTTTTCATAAACATTAAATCTAAGATTTAGTTTAAATATTTTTGGTATTCCTTTAAAAAATAATTTTCGTACCTGTTTATGCATATATACATACATACACACAAAAATGGATATAAATTTTTCAGGCAAATAGGAATATGTCAAATAATTATTTTGGAAAAAATAATGTAAAATGTTAATGGTTTTGCTATTTTTGCTACAAAAATATAGAATTATAGCTGTCAGACTGCTTTTCCTTCAAAACCCTGAAGATATGTTACTTCTTTTATTATGCTTTAAAAAGATAAAGTTAGAAGCAGAATTAAACTTTACTACTTTATCTTGATTTCTGTTGTGGATGTTTAAAATCAGGGAGAAAATTATTGTTTAATACAAGAGACAGTAAGCTCACTGTAGGTTCATGAACAATGTCAGCTTTGCCTAGAGAAAGAAATGCAGGTTCCTTTCATGTTTTTAAACAAGACTGTTTTAAGTAACATCTTATTTTAGCTACTATGTGGGACATAGTTGTGGTCCAGGATGTGGTGGTTTCTAAAAGGAAGGAAGGAAGGGCTTGAAATAGGCCTCTCCCCTTTGGAGCATATGCCTCTCGGGTGGAATTGGAAAGGGCAAGAGGTCTCATGTTGCAGGGTCATTTGTGTATTTCCTTCAGCCTTTGGCATGTCATGGGGCGTTTGCTGTGGGATCTCAAACTACATCTTTTCTCTCATAACCTTTGCTGTCAGATTTAGTTCCTTTATTTGCTCCTTGTAGAGTTATTTTACATGACATTAAGGTTAAGTAGAAGCTTTTATTACTGGTATTTTTGATGTGTATGAATAACCTCCATTCAGAAACAAATTTGTCAACCTTTTTTAAAGTGTCTGTTGCAATTTATGTGTGAAGAGAGGTTTTTATGGGAGAGAAATCTAGATGTACTGCACCATCTCCAAAAGCAATTCAGGGACTGTAGTGTATACCTCTGTGTGCATATACGTGTGCACATGTATTTGACATACATAACTGACAGCTGAAGTAAGGGACTTTGAAAAAGAATGATGCTGATTGCTCATGATTTGCAGAGGAGTGTGGAGATTTGTACTGCAAACCTACATGCTTCCAGTTAATTTTAATTTGGAGATCCTTTGTGCCATTCTCCTCTGCATCCTTTTCTGCAGAGTGCTCTTCTGCTCCCCAAGGCAGCACTCTCCTCTGCTTCACATGTTCTTTGTCAGATAGATAGGCCACCTTTTACTTAAATAGAACAAACTAAAAACCACCCTTGCATTCATTCTTTAAAAAATATACCGTGAAAAAGTGAGTTTTCTTGTGTTACGTGTTCAGTATTAGAGTCAATGCTTGTCCTGTCTGTCCTTGTGATCCCTTGAGGGACCTGACTCATTTGTGCCACTGCACTGAATGCAGCACTCCTCTTCGTGTGAATCAAATCACTGCTGGGCAGAAAGGTTTGCCAAGCTCCAAGTAAAACAGGATAAATCAAGACTTGGATGGAAGGACATCCTGCTAGTAGGGAGTATTTAGCTGAGTATCTAGGTAGTTACAGCTCTTTTTGAGAAAGCTGCATGTTGAGAAGTCTGTCAACACTGTAAATACTCCATGTTCAAAGTGTTGATGTAATTAAAGAGCTTTCCAATGGTAATATAAGCGTAGGGTTTTCCTTGTATTTTATTTTGCTCAGTAACCTGATCACTAAATCATATTCTGATACTGTTGGAATACATAAATCTGTATTAACTGTGTAGAATTTGTAACATTGTATGTTTAGTGTCGCTACTAAATTACCAAAATGTGTTCAGTTCAAAGTATTCTACTTTCTGTATCAGAAGAAGGCTATGGCTGATTTTAACAGAAGGGTAGGCAGCTGTGCACCTAGGAGAGGAAAATGTTAATTGCAGGAAGATTGAATTCAGGGTAGAAAATAGAAATGTTTACAAATTGGCCTGTTTGTGTTTCTGTGGTGGGTGTTAGGCAAAGAGGAAGAGTTATTTTGGCTGCTCTGCAGGATGTTCTAATTTTTAACATTAAAAATAAAAAATGGGATTTCACATATACATGTAAACAAATAATACATATTTAATAGACAGGTACCTGGTAATTGTCTAGAAGGAGTGAATTTCTAGCTTAGTGTTGCAATCAAAAGTTACTTGAATTTTTTTGTGTGGCCCATTGTATTATGTAGCCAGAACATGCTGCTTAACATCTTATCTACCAAAGTTATTTTTTATATATTGCAGGAAGATGCTAAACACTTGAAATTAGTTTTATGCTTAATGCAATACAAACAAAACAAAAAGGTTGTTTAACAGAACTTGCCAGATGCAAATTTTATAAGTTTTAATTAGACTGGAACTTTGCTTGGACAGCCATTTCATCCTGCATGCATAGGTGTGTGTGAACTGGAAAAGGTGAGATGAGAAGTAAAAAGAGTCTAAAGGATGCCTTTGGACATGACTGGTGTCAGATAACTCAGTAAACACAATGCAGTAAGTCCATGGAACAGAGAAGATGGGAATCACTTTGGCTTGTCTAGGAGTTCCCGTGACTTTCCTGATGGTTGCAACAAATGTCCACAAAACCATAGGCTTTGATTTGCTTTCAGAGAGGTGAAGAAGTGAGGGAATAAAATTAAGATTAACTGTATGGACTGATTATTTGAGTGGGAAGTGTTAAAGACAGTAATTACTACAGTGGAGATAATTAATCAAAAGCAGTGGTTGATCTCCCACTGTTTGGGTCAAGGTGCTTCAGTAAAGCTGTTGCAGTGATGATTTTAAATGTCAATATTGAATGAAGTAATAAACAGGGCTTGCAATAAAAGGCTGTCAGTGCTCAGTAAAGGCAGAGTGAAGTACAGGAGGCTCGGTCAGTGAAGGTGTTGATGCTTCTTGCTCCCAGCCCATAGATGCTGCTGAAGTGCTGAGTCATTCTCAGAAAGAGCAGATGGGGCTTGCAATGCTCTTTTGTCTCTAGGCTAGAATAATTCCGATTGCCAACTTCTAAACTGTGCATCAAGGCTAATCTCAAATTTATTCTGCCTGCTGCTGGAGAGAGGAAGATTGTGCTATAGGCAGAAAGGATTGGTGTTCATTAGTTGTGAATCAGTTAGCAGAGAACACCATGCATGCTGCCCAGGAGATGCTGTATCTGGCCATTGGTCTTCACCACACTCCTGTATGCACACCCCCCCCAAACCCCGGCATCACAAAAAGAGTTTTATTGCCTGTGCAATTTTGAAGTGCTAAAAAGTTTTAACTGCAGATGTTCTACATCTATTTATTTCACTAAAATTTGATGGGTTGGAGGAATCAATCAGAATTAAGAGGAGCTTTTATATTGTGCAATAAATGCTTTTTGAAGTTTGCTCTATTCAAGTGGCTTATATGCCACAATTTTTAAGGCAGTGGGTTTAATTTTTAAATGAAAAAAGATGGCTTAGGAAGAGGGGAGGGTAACAAGCTTAGCTGGATTGTGATGAGCCACAAACTTCTTCAGAAGTGAATGGTAGTACCTACAGCAAACCAGGGAGAAATCTAAACATGTCATTTTAAACAGGTTTAAAAACTCTGAAACCGAACTGTCACATTGAATCTCTCTCAAATCTGGGATGCAGTTCTTTGAAAGTCTTTGGTTACAGTGCAGAATCAGAAGCAGCTTTACAACACCACTGCTAGGAAGTTTGCAAGATAGTCCTTCAACACTGCCAAGAGAGTATTTCCTGCAAGTAAAATCTGTCATGCTCAGCTCGAAGATATGACTCTTGCTTCTATCCAATATCATATTTTGAAATGTTAGTCTTTCTATTTAAATTTTATATTTTGTTTCCACTTAGGACTATTAAAGGCTGCTAAACAAAACTCTAAACACCTTTTCTAATAATTTAAAATTACACTGTTAAAAGCAAATTTACCTTTTAAACAACATCACTTCCAAATGCAAATCGCGTGTGTACACATTGGTGATGGATTATTATTGAATAAACATAAGGTCTTCTTTATGTGTATTTGATGCTCTAGTAGCACAAGTATAATGATTATTTTAGTTTAGTATTTCCTGTAATATCTGATAGACTTTTGAACACAGCCTTGACTTCTAGAAAGTGATGAGAAAAGCAGAGACAAACTGAATTAATTCACCTCAGGGGACTATGAAAATATAAATGTAAAAATCTATTTTTACAAACCCATGATTTCTGAGCCAGGGCTTTTGACTTCCAGACAAAGTGCTTCATTAAATCTCTCATATATTTTTACATAGGAATATCAGCCAATGCAGTGAATAGTGAAGGCACTCATCATCTTACAGAAGTCAATGTGTCACCACATGCTCTAGTAATGCAATTTACTTTCTTTTTCCTTGGGTTTGCAGGCAGGAGCTTCCCAGGTCATCTTCACTAATCCTCTGGAGATTGTAAAGATTCGGTTGCAGGTAGCAGGAGAAATTACTACAGGACCCAGAGTCAGTGCCCTCTCTGTTATAAAAGATTTAGGCTTTCTTGGTCTTTATAAGGTATGTACTTCTGCTTTGAGTGCCTTCCTCATTTTATGCTAAACTTCTATATTGTTGAAACAAAAACTGTTGAAAACAAAGACATCTTTTGAATTTAAAACCAATCTCTCCCTGCAGGGCAATCCTACAGTGGAAAACTGAAGAAAACTCACTTCTATATTAATGGCAGTGGGATACAAAAAAATACTCCCCCATTCTATCCTTTGGGCTTTTATGCCAAGCTGCAGGGAGTCCTGTATTGCAGACCTGCTGGCTTCTGGCACTGCTCATTTCATTTGGTGGGGTTTTGTGAAAAGTTTCTTTAGCTTTTCCTGTATGTTTTTCTTATATTTATTTTGAATCTCTGTATCTCTATTGTTATCTTTGCAGCAGGATATTCTCTTTGTCTTAATAATTTGATGGCAGTGAAACAGTAGTGAAGTTTAGTAGGATTCAGATTTTTAAGAAGTTAAGTGGTGGGATTTGTCAATAAATTCCACTGAAAAAAGCCCGTTCTGTATGGTACTTCAGCAGAATGCCAGTCAACAGATTCCTTCCCTGCAGGTATACTTAGTGCCATCATTATAGATCAGGTGTAATGGAGCAGAAGCTATTAGTTTCCTTAAACAAGGAAGAGTGTTTCTTCCTGTATCTTCTGCCAGTGCAAGGGGTAATACGTAAATTCAGCAGTTATATTAGCTGTGCACTTACAAAACATTGCTTTATGTGATTGCCCACAGACCTGCAATAATACTATAAAAATGTGCACATTTACTTTTAGAGCTGAAGCTTTTGTTTTGAATTGGTAGATGAGATTCGTGACCATTGTATCTCCTTATTAAACTGCACCCAATTTGCAGTGTTTTTTCTCTTTTTGCCAATCTTCCAGTGCAGCCTCTTTGGTCAAACAGATGATGATCAGTGTGAGGTCTTACAGTGCTCACTGGTATTTTAGTAGCGCCTTTGTGTTTGGTGGAAAAAAGGCTGGCAGGGACTTGTCTTGCTGCTTCCCTGGTTGTCAGAAAGACATAAGGATTGATCTTTGTCACTTCCTTCATTGCCTTTGGACACATAATGTGTAAAAACTATTTATCCTTAGTACTGATGTCAGGATTGATGTCGTGTATAACTTACCAAAATCAGACATGAACCTTGAATCTTCCTCATTCCAGACACTTAGATATGTTTAGATATGCTTTATTCTTATTTTCAAGTTCCCTGTATCGTCTGTTTCCTGAGACATTTTATTTTCTGTGTTATTTATGTGGTAAATCAAATGAGTTTGTACTTTCAGGGCTCAGGCTGCTTGCTGGATATCAATTTTAGCCTTATTTAAAGAATTTATTTGCATCATGTCTCTTTTCTCTGTGTCAGGGTGCCAAAGCATGTTTCCTCAGAGACATTCCCTTTTCTGCAATCTACTTTCCGGTTTATGCTCATAGTAAACTGATGTTTGCTGATGAAAGTGGCCATGTGGGAGGGTTAAATCTCCTTGCAGCTGGAGCCATTGCAGGTAATTTTGCAGAATAAAAAATAATTTTTTTCTTCTTTTAGTGAGCAATATTTAATATTCATTCAGTAGCCTCATATAAAGGAAGGGTCGTGTACCATTGTATCTGATTTAAGCTAAATTTGATCACTGTTATCCTTAGTGGGAGGCGATGTAATTTTGATGAGAACTAATTACATTTGCATAATGTGGATAAACAGCGTAATGCAGCTCAGCAACTTGTAGTCAAATTTGATCTGTCTGTCTCAATGGGGTTTTACTTGTTACCGAGCTCTCAGAGTTGAAGGCTAATTTGAATCTTTGATGAACATAAAATGAGAGATCATAGGAGCTAAGAAGAAAATGACTTACCCAGGTTTGGATTCTGGAATAACTGAAAAGAAACTTCGTTCAAATGTAATTGCTGAAAATAGGGCAATAGTTTGTAAAGAAGGTGAAGTGTCATACTCTGAAATTTAAAATATTTTATGGCATCTTAAACAAGTTTAGTATAAAGACAATATGCAGCTGTGATAAAAAGTTGTTTTTACTGAATGGCAAGGGGTATAAAAATACTAGATGTAGGAACTATAGTGGTGGATATTTAAATCTGCAGATAGACATGGCCAGATTCTGCACTGCCAAGGATGAGCTCAGCAGATGAAAACCAGGTACCTGCATGCAACCTTGCAAGTGTCAGAATCTGCAGTTCTGAGCCACCACTGAGCAAGGCCTTTTGCTACTCGTTCCAGTTGTAAGGAATCACTGTCTAGAGATATATACACATCAGTCATGACTGCCTGTGTGTGAATAGCAATTTCCCATATCAGACATGACACAGAGCTTGGCTGCACCTTCTCTGTGCCAGCTGGTGTTCCAGTTCCTTGTGCCAGAGGGAAGGGAGACCACCTAGGAAACATCTAACAGATTTGTAGCCCTGTTCATTCTTCAATATAGCAGAGCAGCCAGAAATGGAAAATTATTTAATTATACACATACAATACTCATATATATTATTAACTTGTATCTCCTATAAGACTTTTAGACTGCAAACTTCATAGCTTCTCTTTGTTTCATTAGTGTTTTCGTGTTGCTCAGACTAAGTGATGAACCCTATTAAAAATGTATGTAAATCTCATAGGCCTAGTTTCATGGCATGTACAGGAATCTGCCTCTCTGAATTGCAAATTTCACATTCTCAATTGCTCACTCAATCCCTGTTACACGTGCGCCACAGGCAGGAATACAGTCTGGAGGGATCTGCCTGTAAGGAAAATCTGCATATGATTGCTGTCTGTGTGTGCTTGCACGCTGAGCTACAGTGCTTCTGTTTTCCTTTAAAACCTCCTGAATTGTCAGTGACACTTCAGAGTTTTTCATCACCTATGCAATCAGTGACTTGTTAACATTTTTTAATTTAATATTAACCAATTGTCAAAGTTTAACAGAAGTAAAAATTAATTTCATTTAATTAAAGTCAGAAGATGGTTCCTCTTTTTAAGGGGATGAAGTTTTTACAGTTCTCAGAAGTATTCAGAAATATCTCAGCTAACACAGTTGTATACTGTGGAGTACATTTCTGAAAACTTTCTCCTTTCCTTTGACTAGAAAGCTGAGAGTGGTGCCTTGGAAGTGGAGATTTGTTCTTACATCACTGTTGGCTAATATCATGCTGTTGGTACTAAGCAGATTTGTAACACACCTTCATTGTCCTCAGTCTTTTTGGCTTGCCTACTGAAGTAAGCAGCATCTATTCTCCTACAGAACAGTCCAAACAGCAGTTTAGACATATTTCTGTAGAATAGGGGTTTTAAGCAGTAGTTTTTCTCATCAACACCTTTAACAAATGGATGCATAGGATTCAAATTCCAAATCAATCATCTATGTAATGTGGAAAATATGTTGTAGAGGATAAACAAATACAGTAAATTTGCACAACTGATTTTTATATATTACATATATAGTCAGTTTTATCCTGTTTCAAACTACTGCTACTGCCAGACCACTAGAGGATGCTGAGAATGGGTTTTGATAGTTTATTTCCTTTACTACCAGTTGCAGCCTTTTAAATTTAGAAGAATTTCAAAACAATTATATCAAGCACGACAGTTTATATGAGCATCAAGAGCAAGAACCTGCATTTGTTGTAATGTCTAGCCCTTGTAAAAAATATGAAAGTTTGCACTTGTATTTTTCAGTTGTAAGTGTTTCATCTTTTACGAGATCCTTTGTGCAAATTAAATGTGGTTTTCTTCTAAAAGGTGTGCCTGCTGCTTCTTTGGTAACCCCTGCTGATGTCATCAAGACAAGACTGCAAGTGGCAGCTCGCGCTGGTCAGACAACATACAGTGGAGTTATTGACTGCTTCAGAAAGATTCTAAGGGAAGAAGGCCCTTCAGCTTTGTGGAAGGGTGCTGGAGGTGAGAAAAAGAATTATTAAGGCTGACCCCAAATCTTCAAATTAGCACTTGCTTTGTTAAGGACTCAAATCAGGGTAGTATTTTCAAGGTCTGATAGTGAAAAACATAACACCTTGTTAAAAATGTTTAGCTTCTCTCCTGAGGAATTGTTTTATTTGTTTAACACTATGATTTGTAATATTTAACAGCTCGTGTGTTCAGATCTTCACCCCAGTTTGGTGTTACTTTGGTCACTTATGAACTTCTGCAGAGATGGCTTTATGTTGATTTTGGAGGCCTGTAAGTCAAGTATTTGCTATTGAGCTTGCACAAAACTGCCAAATTTAAAGAAAAAACCCAAACTTTTTAATGCATGGAACCCATTAAAACTGTTGACTTTGAGCACCTGTACTTAAAATGGCAGCATGTAAAAAATCCCCCCATGCTTATGTAATGGAGGGAAACTTGCATGCCACTGCTAAACAGATGAGGAGATAAAGAGCCATTTCATATTTATTTCAATATACTAATTTGTATTTCCATTGTAGCAAGATAGTTTTGTCCATTTTCCTCATGACACTTGAAGTGAAAAGAATTTTAAAAAGTATCAGTAAAAACATACCTTCAGTTTTGCGTTTGATTTAAAATTAAGTTGTGGTCTGACCTCATTCACTTCACCATAGGAGTCAATTAATTAAGGTCAGCTTTATCAGTCTTCCATATTCAGACAAAAGACTTAAGTATTTAAGCCTGAAGAAGTCTATTTAAAGTCCTTTCTTATGAAATCTAGACTAACAAAAAGACCTTTTTTCTTTGTTCAAACAGCAAACCTGCTGGATCAGAATCTACCCCAAAAACACGGATTTCAGATCTTCCTCCTGCTAACCCTGCACATATAGGAGGATACAGACTTGCTACAGCTACATTTGCTGGTATAGAAAATAAATTTGGTTTGTATCTGCCAAAGTTTCGAGCTCCTGCCACCACCCCAGCTTAAGCACACAGTAGCAGCTGAGTCCTGAAAGATGTTTCAACTGAACAAAGTGATGCAGTGGAAAGAGTTCACAAGAGTACTGCTGTATTTTTTCCAGTCAGCTGCATGTATTCTAGCTGAACTGAGCTTGCAAATCTAATCGCTCCTTTCAAATATTCATACATACCTGCATTTATTTATTTACACACAAGGAACTGATTGAAGCTGTGGTTCTCTGCCTTGTTTTAACCAGTGGCATGAAGCTGTAGCCTAGACTGCCTTGCACAGCTTGCATTTAATGTTACTGTACATATTGTACATCTTTGTACAGAGACATCAGGGCATCTATACACGTACATTTATATAATGGGTATTGCAGTTCAAAATAGTTTGAAATGTACAGATGTTTTGAAGGTGTTTTGTTAACAATCGTGACAATAAAATGTTTAAAAACATTTGCATCAGGTCGCTTCTTTAAATTTTTAGGAAGTTGTCCAGGATGATTGTTTTTCCCTCCACAGAGGAAATGTGAAGATCAGATGCACCCATTTAATGAATGGACAGGACAAGACAGAGCCTCTGCAGGAATGCCTTCACTGCTAGTTACAGCAGAGGAATTGAAATGCAATGTGCTGGCTTTTAAGTGTTAGAGAACACAGTCATTAGATGAGCACATGCAATATTTTATTCTGCAGCAGTGACAAGGAATTCTCTCAAAATACATGGCAATAATAAATGTGTAATAGATACTACTTCTACGGTAGCATATTTAAAACACAATGACAGGTTTGCCAGTTACTAACAGACTCAAGAATTTTTACAGAGTTTATTACTCAGAGTGCCTTTTCTTCCTGAATAGAAAACTTGTTACAAAAAATTGAAAGCATTCTCTTTGTTTCTAGATTGCTTTACCTTAAGATTAGGTTATTCTGTGGTGGGGAAAACCTTCTTACTTTTGTATTATTTTTATATGCAAAAGTGATTGTTTACAGGCGAGTGGAAGTAAAAGTAGAAGAGAAAGTGAAAGCTTGAACTATTTCTGGCTTAGTGTCTGCCAAAAGTATCCCTGGTACAATCTTTAAATGCAAAAAGGTCAGAGGAAATAGGGGAGTCTGGATTTCTGTGTCATGGAGGAAAATCAGTTATGCTGTCTATGCAGCCAGAGATGAGATGGGTGGTTTCCAGCCTTGCTTACTGAAGTTTTACATGTTTCTTACAAGGCTAAACATCCTGGAGCAGGGCATATCCAAGTGGTGTGAACTGATTCCAGGTTCTGTTTCCTTACTTAGGTGACAGCAGGCCCATCAGGGATTAAGTCAGTTTATGAAGAAATGGCTTGTTAAGAACTGAACACTAGACAGACCAGCCCTTCTCCAGCTCTGGCCTCTAAGGAAGATAAAAATTATTTTGGTGCTGAATAATATTTAGTGAGCCAGAGGTTACAATACACTGACCTTGCAAGTTAGATCACTGTTCTGCCATATGAATATAGACAACACCATTAGAAGGCTTCCTTCTTTATTTGTTGTATTGTGTTTAAGGAATTGCTTGTTCTGTACTGTTTTCTGATAGAGACAGGCTTCACAGGAACTCTATGTATTTTGTCCTGTGCTTTTCTAAATAGAGACAAAAATGGTGGGTACCCACTGGCATTTAATCTTAGTCACAGCTTGTTGACTGCCTTGATCAAGGCCTTAGGAGACTTGACAATGCAGAACAGCATTTGTATTTCTTGCAGCCCCAAAACTGGACAGTTTGGCTCCCAGAATCCTCATTTACAGCATCTAGCATCACTTTTGGTCTCAATGTTGCAGGTATGGCTTTTACCACATTTGTAATCTGTAGTCAATCTGTGAGGGAGGAGCACAAGCAGGAATAAAGACAGAGTAGTACTAAATTTAATAATTGAAAATTATTAGATGGTTGAAACTACACAAAACTAATGCCATAATGACCTTTATGTGTGCAACAGCCATTGAAAGAAAGCCTTATCTACTGGATTTCTGAAAATAAAAGTGTGAGGGAAATGTATTATTCAATGAAAACTAATCTCAATAAAAAACCCACAAGAACCAACCAAAACCCAAGCATGCCCTCCCTCCAAAACCATCAAACCAAGAGACCTTCTGCTTGTTAAGAATTCTTGTGCCTAAAGGTACAAACCATCTCATGATGTGCCTGTTCTTACACAGTTCACATGCTTCGCAGCTGACCAGAGCTGCTGCTGAGGAGAACACACAGATAAATGTCTGCAAACTGAGCAGCACGGCTGTGTTGAAAAGGGAGGGACACACTCCTGAAATGCCAACACCAATGGGAGCCTAAACACATCTCACCTCCAGACCTACCAAAAAAGAAAACTTTCTGAAGACAGAACTGCTGTTACTGCTGTCTCTATAAGCTGCTCATAATAACAAAACTGAGGCAATGAGAGAGAAAAAAAACCCCAAAACTAAACAAAAGTTAAACAATGAAGAAACAATGACAACACTCCTGGACAGTAAACTGATTAAGGAATATAAACCTATTTCCTATTTTTAAGGACATAAAACCAGCTCTTCTGGCAAGACAATAAGCTTGTAACAGATTAAGAACAAATGCAGTGTCCTAAGTTAAAGGCTACAAAACTGATTTAGTGCCTAATTAGTGCAACTCACAGTATTTATTAAAAACAACCCAAAAGCAATAGCCCCCCTGCATTCAGTCTTCACAGAAAACTTCATAATGTGCTAAGAAAGAAAAAAAAGTACCCTTTAACAGAAATTCTAACCATTCTGTTTCAAGCCATTAAGAAATTTTGTTTCAATAAAAATGTTAAAAATCAATAACAATAATAAAAGTCTTTAACTTAGTACAGAAAATTACTAGCAAGTCTGTAGTTAACAGAATGGAAATCATCATACAGTAGAAATTAAGTCAAAATCTAGTTCCTTATCCTCTGGAAAAGAAGAATTTAATAACAGGAGCCTTTTTGCTATTGGCCAATTGCCATGGCAGTAAGGGGTGCTTGGGGGTAGAAAATGTGTGTGATGTGTGTAGTAAAACAAAAGGATCAGCTCCCAGAAACTTTAAACTACTGCAGGGACACAGATTAGAGGTCAGGGCAGCTGACAAGTGCTTGTAGAGTATTTATTTATGAATCAGTCTCACCTTTTAATGCACCAATTCAAACAAAAGGAAATTGGTATTAAATATGTATTTCATTAATTCAGGTCTGATTATCACATAAGTTTGTAACTACAGACAAATTTTTATTCACATATATTACCTACCAGAGCCTGCGGCTTTTCTATATATAAACAATGAAATTTGGAACATATGCATGCATATCATGGGTAATTTGAAGAGTTCAAATTAAAGAATGGTTCAGAGATTTACTACTTAATGAAGGTTAGTCTGTAATACAGAAAGTTTTAGGAGCAGAACTTTTACTTTTCAGAAAGATACTGTTTCAGATTGGACTTTACAGAAGCCAAGTAGCAAATTTATACCAGGTTAGTGTTTCAGCAAAAGAAGATCCTTGCAAAGTCAAAGTTAACTGTATTAAAAGTTACACAAACCCAAGAATGTGCTTGTAATTCATATATAAAACATAACAATGCAAGATCTGGTTTTCAGTGATCTTAATACATTTCAAAGTCCACTGTTGAATCCATATATTCCTTCCCTAAACTATGATTAGAACTGACACGTGAACTGCCACTCCAGGCTGTGCATCCAGTGATTCCCAGGTGCAGCCTGTTTGAAGGCTCTATGCCGGGATTCGGGTCGCAGCCTCCTCCTCCGCATCAGCTCTGTTGGCGTTGATTTCTGCCAGCGTCCGGCCAAAGCGGCTCCACTCGTCCCCGCGAGGAACCGCGATTTGCTGTGACAGAGAGTGTTACTGAAACCTCCTGATAAATGAAGCTCAGCTCACTTTGAACAGAACAGCACTTCAATAATGTTCAGAAGTGGTTCCAGTAGGTAAGATTACCCTTATTTTAGTGTAAGCATCAAAAGCTCTAACTAATAGAAGGCACAGAATTTGAGATTCCTGCACTGAAGTATAGAATGACACTATTATAAGCTTGTGCTATGTATTTCTATCTGAGAGACTGCTTCCAAAGGGGAATACTAATGTAATATCCCCATCCCATCAATTAGTCAGGTACTTGCAGTACCAACAGCTTCCCTGTAAGAACAAAATCAAGGCTGCTCCACTGCAAAATTTTTTGTTCAGTACTTCTCAAGCTAGGGTCAGAATTCACATGTGCCACAGTTAAAAACAAGGTAAAATTTCCATGAAAAAACCCCATTGATTCTTATTTTACCAGCCTTACAGTAAAGCTTTTTCTTTTTGACTGGATGACAGCATGCTAAAAAATTATGCTAGAACACCTTAAATAAAACACTACAAGGAAATACTAATTCAAAAATACAAATTAAACCTAATTATTATTCCTCTAACGACAGGAGAAAAAAGTGAAAGGCAAGCTGCTAAATAAAGAAACTCAAGTGTTTTTGCAATATACTTAGCACAGTACAGGGCATACATACCTCTCCCACATCATATATAACTATTTGTCCCTCTGAATCACCCACAGCAATCTCTCTCCCAGAATGTGTCCATCTCACACGGTTCAGAGCAGGATTGCCCTCCACTGTGATGCTTGCGGTGGGCACCTGTAGCAATTTGAAACACATTGCTAAAAATGCATCAGGTTTCCATAAGCTAGAGATTACAGAACACACCTAGGCCATCTGTGCTGCATCAAAGGAAGTGCCCTGCATTTCAGCTGGTGCATGGTATGCATATCAGAGACTCTGTTCACAATACAAAGACCTCAGTGGCCTTAAGGTATCACTGGTGACATGACCAACACATCTGTCCCTTGACTCAAGTACAAACATCTGCTGTCAAAAGGCACATCTGCACTCTTCTGTGGGGCAGGAGGCACAGATATGTCTTCAGGCAGCGACGAGGCAGCCTGGGATCTCAGGAAGGTTATGACAAAAGGCAGGGATAAAATCAGCTGTTCTGGCAGGTCAAGCCCTGTCCAAAAGGCTAGAACAGGTAATTCCAATTTAAAGCCACAGGCTGGCATATGGTCCTACAACTTTCTTATGCAGTTTTCAGACGGTGAAATTAAAGTACTAAGAACCTGTCAGGTTAGTCCTGTGATCTATCTCCTGCAAATCTTGGAAAAAGTTTGTGCTATAATGAAGTTTATATCCCACACCAGAAAACCAAACATTCAATTCATTGCGTTAGAAATAAATGGCACTTTCACTGCAGTAGTGCTGTGGCAATAGGAACAGGGTGGTGTGTGGTAACAGGTTTGTTCATACTGATAAGCTGTAGGCTGACAAGGCCTCAGGGTGGGAGGTCTATAATCACTTTCACAACATGGATCAGTGTTACACCAACAGATGCTTTGCTCTCTTGTTATAGGTAAAACAATTCAATTACTGCTGTTATTCATTAAGAGGAGTCATTTGTAACCCTGTAATCAAAGAATGCTCTCTACTACAAAGAAACCACTGGAACTACAGAATATTTAAGAACAACAACAAAAAAACAAATTGTGGGAATAAAAGCCCCCAAACTATGGTAAACACCTGACTTTTTTTTTAAAAGTACAATTTTCCAGCTGCATTCAACTATTATCCTGACTTCTCACCTCAGTATCATTGTTGAGATTCCACAGGTCAAGCCTGCCCATCCCATCCACACAGGCAAACAAGGCAGGGTGAGTTGGAGACCACATCACATCATAAACATAATCTGAGTTGTCTTCAAAGGAGTAGAGAGGTTTGTTATTCTGAAAAGAAGCAAAGATAACAATGCGAAACCCAAACCCTACATTTCAAAATCATAAAACTAACAGGTAAAGCAAAATACAGAATTTAACAGTATAACCAGCACCAAGTAAAAAGTGATTTGCATTTTAACCTGCTTTAAAAAAAATGCCACGGCAAAAATCAGCCAAAGCCTAATGCTTTTTATTATTAAAGGTATGCTTTCCAAAGCATGCAGCCATTTTACTGACTGCCACCATAAACAATCAATACCAAGCCAATTGTAAATGTAATGCTTTAAGAATCTTGTAAATCAAGCCAATGATAATTCAGTGATTATTACTTGGACATTTTAACTCTGCTTCCTCTGCTTTGCATTCTTCAGAGCATCAGACTTAACAGAGTAAGAAGTAGTTCTGGCAATGGAAATTACAGATATTTCAACTGTGAGCCTCATCAAGTTTAACTGACATTAGTTTTGCCGCTGTCCCTTAGTCCTCCACAAAATTGTAGCAAAACATTTGCCTTATGAATATATGAGGCAATTGACTTTATAACATGATTTACATTTGATTACATTATAATCATTGTTGATAACAAAGGACAAAAGGGTGAAAAGAATGGATCAGAAATATACAAATGATGTACAAGCTGAAAGCAAAGTTTTATGCTGTTATTCTTAGTTCTGCTCATCAGCTGTCTCCTCTTTGCAGGACTGAAGTTAAGAACCTCAGAACTTCACACAATTCGGCTTCAGGTTCATGAACTTCCTTAAGTAGCTTACATTATAGCACCACCTTGTGTCAAGTGCTACGAGGAAAACCACTGAACTATCTAAGTTACCTTCGTTGTCCAAAGCTTTACTGTCCAGTCAAAAGAAGAGGTGACAAAAAGATGTGAGAAGTCTACAGGTCCAACTGCTGCATGGCAGTTGATACCTGTGATTGGTCCCTGGTGTCCTTCAAACATCTCACTGATTCCAGCTTTGCTGTTTCAGAATATACAACCAAGGTTAATTGATTTGGAAACCAAACATCTGCAGACAGAGATAATACTAAAACGCAATTTAAATACAGCCACAAGAAGATTTTGCTGTCTTCTATAGATGTTACCCCACTGCAAAAGGCTTCACCACAGCAGGATCACAGAAGCCCATGCTTGAAAACAGACCTTAAGTTCAAAATGTATTTTCTACTAACTGTAAGTGACAAAATATATCCTAGGAACAGGAGACTCATTCAGCAGGTACCAGTTCACACAATTAACTACGTTGTCCTCCAAGCAATAGCTACAACTTCAATTCATACAAAGAACAAAATCCATTCTCAGGAATAAGCATAAAACTCCCATTAAATTAAGAGAAGTTGCATATACTTTATGGGCATGAGGTTCAGACGTAAACCAGTAACAATATATCCCTATTAGCCTCCTATCAGGGGTGATGAAAAAGGAAGAGGGAAACAGATGGGAAGGATGTTACACAAAAGTGATGCAATTTTGGGTATTTTGGAACCAAAAAAGCTGTGCAGCAAGGTGATGTGTATTTGAGATGAAACCTGGACACTCAATTGTATTTAAGAAAGCAATTGATAAGATACATTCAGACAATTTCAAAATAGATTGAACAGCAGGAGAACAGCTAGCCAATTTAAGATTTGTGCGTGATGTTACTGTACAATTATCTACAAAACTGATACGAAGTTTGGAATGTTCTGCTACAATTCAAATAAATAAAAGCACAGTGACCTATGCTGTCCTCATCAACACAAACAACTCATAATACCAATTCAATGTTCCAACCATTTCTGTTTTTAATGAAGCTCTTACTCAGGAAAAAGTGCACTAGAATTCAGACAGATACTCTGAACTCCCTCAGTGCAAAAGAGAAAGTATGAACTTTAAAAAATATTGAATGTGAAGCTTGCAGGAACTCATCCTTTTACTATTTTTATTTCCTTTGAATAATTAAAGTTTGTATTCACCTGCCATGACGGCACGCAGTGTACACTGAGCCTTCTTCACTGCCAACAACAAAGTTGTTGACATCTCCAATAGGGAAAGACATGCAGGTAACAGCCACAGCCTTGGACTGTTTGTGAACCAGCTCCATGCTATCCTGTAGAAAAAATACCAGCAACTTACTTTATAAAAAGAAATATTAACACCTACAAAATCCTTTAGATTTCACAACAGTAGGGTTTTCTTTCTATTTTACTTGGCTAGATTGAGCAGGAATAAGAAGTTTTTTTACTACATTTGTGTTCACCACTAACACATGTACACGAAAAATATACCAAAGGATCTACAGAAAATATTTTATTCCACAGGTGGGGGAATATTTTATCAAATATCAAGCTACCTTAATTCTATGTGTTAGGAAAATGTTGATTAATGTTTATTAGATCAACTGTATTTTTAATAAAATATTAATCTAAAATAGATAGCACATATATATATATATCCAAAGTCATTTTACCTGTGGTTGGGAAAGCATATCCAGACTCCAAGAGCATATTTTGCCATCAGTTGAGATACTAATCAAATTATGAGCATTCTGGGTCCCAACAACATTTACACAGTACACGGGGTGCTAAGAAACAAAATATTATTGGAAAAGAATTTACAAGTAATAACCAGTTCTGATGTAATTAATGCACAGTAAAATACACAACTTCATCATTTAACAAAGCACAAAAGATTGATCACAATCAAAAGTAGAAATGACTCCCCTATAAACGATACTTGTTTTTTCCGACACTGATTTTAATGAATAGCCTAGTTCCAAGTGTCAAAACATGGACATAAACATTTAAGCATTGCCAATCAAGTGCACTGGACAGAATTTCCTAGACATGAAACACATCTCAACAGGGCACAGTCCTTGAAGATATTTCACCTCCTACCGTGTGAGCAGCAGCTGAAAGTGGTGTTCTCTGCACTGGGGTTCTCTTATTGCTGCGATTATCCCACAGCACTATCTGGCCCGAGTACGTGCCACCAACCACCAGATTGGGATGAAACTTGGCAAATGTAGCTGACATCACTGCTGACTGAAAGGAAGAAAAACAAACAACAAAATACACAAACTATCATTCAATGAAACTATGTCTAAAACGAAAGGAAATGAGGCCAAATATCAGAACAACTTCTTTGTCTAAATTTATTCAGTACATTATTTCACTGCCCAATTACTTAAGGATTCACCCAGCCTTTGTAACCCCTCAACAGTCTTTTTGCTTCAATTTATAATTATAAAATGAAGTTTTCCTCCTCTTTTCTTTCACATGTATACATCTGTACTCCTCCTAGCATAGTTTATTAGCAAAGTCAGGCCCAGTAACACATAAGATTTTAATAATGTTTTGCCACATTCTGTAGTCATTACTTCATAGAGAATGTAGAAATACATTCTGATATAACAGAGTTACTTTTACAATCTGGGCTTTGACAGTAATGTGACAACATGAGGTTAAATTTTGATTCAACAGCGTAATTTTCCAAAATGATGGAAAAAACGTGGATATCTTGGGCTTGGCATAATGGAAAAGATTTGCATTTTTTTATCTTTCAGAAAACTACTAGAAGATCTCCATCTGCCTTTTACTTGATGCATATGTTTCTAGTTTTCATCCTCATTCCATTTCCTCAGGCTGTCTTCATTTTATTCACTAAACTAATCTGTAGTACACAATCCCACTCAAGCCTCTTACATACAAACCTTTGTGGTTCAACCATCATAAAAGAAAGTTTTCCTGCTTTTTAAATGAAAAAAGAAAATGAGTACTCAAACAAGACTGGATTCTGAATTATGTCAGAAATTCTGAAACAGAATAGTATATCTCAGCTGAAGTCTCTAGCTATCAACATCTGTTGGCAAATAAATGTGGTTAAAGTGAATGGCAGCCCAATGAAATTATTATACTGACAAACATAAGGAAGGTACTTGTCCAAATTCATCCACATAAAATCCCTCCCCAGACAGAATCATACCTGGCAGTGAAAGACATACTCTGGGGTAGTTTTCTTGTACTTCATATTCCATACAAGGGCCACCCCATCAGGCTCATGAGGTGCATCCTCATTGTTGTTGTAAGAGGCTACGAGTAATTCTGGATACTGCATGGCAAGCAAAAAAGACTCAAAGTAAGAAAGATAACTGGCTAATGGTCCAGATAATCCTAGAATCTTTGTTTTCTTTTGCCAAAATAGGGTTAAAAAAACACCCTGCATTATAAAGGCATGAGATATTGTCAGTCAAAACTGCAATTGTTGCTAATTTAGCTCCTAAATCAGCATTAACATAGACATTAGTCTTGCTCTCTCATCATAACTTGCTTTTAACTCTAAAACCCAGTACTTTTAAGTGAGCTTTCTTTTTAGTGAAGCTGAGTTACCTCTGTGAAACAGTTCCATAAACCAAGAGCAACTTTCTTCACAATACGAACCTTTTGCTACCTTTCACGAAAGATTAACAGCTCTGTCTACTTTTTGCAAACCATGGAGCACATAAGGAACACAGTTAGAAATACAGTCTGTATCAACTCTCCTTTTATGGCAATAAAATGCACAGAACTACAATTTACAAAGTCAAATGTTTCATTTCAGCATTAATTTTTACCTGAGATGACCAGTCCAGACAACTGACCACACGATGCTTTGACCAACGTTCATCAAAAAACTGCCTATTTAAGGACAGTTTTGCTCCTGCTTGAATCTCTCTATAAAGACAAGTAGGAGATACTCATCTTAGATCACTTTTCCAATTAAAAGAATTGGACATTCACAGAGAAGTATTCAACATTCACATTACCCTTCTTTGTCCTCTAAGTCTCTTCCACTGTAGTCAAAGAAAATGTTGATTTGCTCAGAAAGGGCTCTTTCAACAATCCTTGTGGAGTGGTCAAAAAAACTTAAAAATTCCTCAGAATGCAAAATTTGTTGCTTTTCCTCCTCTGTGAGTTCATGAGGGGCAGCTGAAAAGAAATTATACTGACATTTTCTGGACTGCACACTTTCACCAATTATTTTCAATAAAGAAAAACAGTATTTATCACGATTTTTAATAATTTTTGCATTTTATGCTTGTATTTAAGGATGAAATAAATTTTAAATTAACGGAACAAGAAGTTTAAAATGTATTGATGGCTTTCTTTACAGCCCACTCAGAATGTCTTGAGGTGAACTGTACCTTCTTCTTCCTCCTCTTTTTTCAATGTTTTTTCTTCCTCAGGTTCAACTAATGGTTTTGGTGCAACCACATCATCTTCCTCTTCCTCATCTGAGGAGAAATATAATAGTGACACTGTCAGTGCTTCTAAAGAGGAACAGTAGCATTCTATATGAATCACAAATAAGCTGATGTAAAATGGTATCATGTAGCTTAAAATGGTTGCATTTGTAAATCGCAGTCCCAAGGAAAACATTATCACAAACCAAAATATCATTGGAATGCTGCCTCCACCTGGGTATCAGTTGCACTGAGTTATGTAGTTGCACAAACTGAAATAAGACACGCAGGAAATTGTGAAGAATCCAAAGTGGAAATCTGTCTTACAGGCATTTATGATTCCACACAGAACCATGTGGTGGATGCATGTTCTGTGTAACACACTGACACATTAATGCTGCGGAATAAAGAAAAATGAAATGTCTAAAACAGTCTACAGAGCAGCTGCTTACTTGTGATCTGAAAGCATCAGTGTAATGGGTCTGCACATGGCATGAAGATGGCTTACATTAGCTTTCAGGTTGCTATTCTGAGAGGCAAATTTTGCTAAAGATAATAGCAGAGAGATTACATTTTTTCTGTCATTCTAGATGCAAGTCTCATTATCTGTATCATGTTTCGCAATGAGAACTTCACAGGAAAATGTGTTTTCCCTAATTGCAATGAATAACAAAATGTTAATGTTGAGGAATACTGACAAGGCTTACAGCACTTTCTGCATTTCTACATTTTATTCTTTGAATGCTGTAAACCAGAAAATACCTTTAAATTACTTAGAATTGTGCAATAAGTTGACTTTTCTTCACCCACTTTCTAGAATAAGCTTCTGAAAAGAATTGTTTTTATTGGTTAAACAGCTACGTCATCTGCTTATAAGGGAATGGCAGCAGGAGACTGCTGCATGCCTCATCACAAGTAATGAGGCAGTCAGTATTCAACAGAGACTGCACTTGTTTGTTGCAGCCATCTCCCTGATCCATGTTCAAAGTTATCTAACACAAAAAGTAAAAAAAAAAAAACCAAACCAAAATCCACTTGCATGCACACAAAAAGAGTTATAAAAAAGGGGGTGGTCAAGGGATGGGAACCAGCTGCCAAGCCATGGTCCCAGCAGCCAGGCCAGCTGACTAGATAGCAACAACCAGATGGTACTGCAAGGATTGTCTCTCTGCTATGAGGTGGCAATGGGATGGCACAACATTTTTCTGCCTGACTGCTTCCAATCATGTCTTTCCCCAATGGCAAGCCTGTGCAATTACCAGCACTCCAGGAGGTCTACAGACAAGCCTTTACCCTGCAAACAAAATACAGCTTGTAGGCCATACCAGCTGCCAAACCACACACATAGTGATAGGTTTAAAGAGGTCTGAAAATCTTTCTAACTCCATAGTATAGGCAATAAAAATATAACTGTACCTGCAGGAAAGAAAGCTTTAAATGACACTGTATAATGCACACAATAATACAAACTCCAACTTAATCAAAATGATAATGACGTATGCCAATCCTACATTACTTGAAATTGAGCGATTTTTATGTTCTGACAAGTTTACAGAACTAGGATAAATGGCATGAATGATTTCAATATATGCTCATACTTTTGAACCAAATGGTGAAGGTTAAAATCTTTCCTTTCAAGGGCCTCAATCAGCCACAAAGGAAAACAGTAATCACAGTCTTTTCAGCCAGCCCAACCGCATTTGTCAGCCCTTTCTCCGTCAATGCAGCCAGAGCAATCAACCTGCCAAACATTCAGAATGGAAAAACAATCTGAAAATACAGGGTATAATGCACCTGCCAGTGAAAATGGCCATTTCAAGAAAAGCTAGTGATCTCAGTGACCCTGCTGAGGAGGCGGTGGTGCAAAGGGGAAAGAACCCGTAAAAGAATTCTTAGTGATCTCCACTCTCTTGCACATTGACACTTCCTTACAAAGCATGCCAATTACAGCTTTTGTGCTACTTAAAAAAATTGAAAGCTTTTTTGGGCAAAATAATCACGCAAAGAAACAGAAAGACACTGCTCCCTTTTTGATGGATTCGCATGTACAGCGGACTCAACCTGAAAACTGTATAACTTGTGGCCATTTTAAAGAAAGGAATTCTTAATGTCAAATAACTACAGGTGTGAACAATGATTAATTAAAAAATGTAATATGAGTTAACACATATGACTTTGAGAACAACACGTACAGGATCACATATTCAGATTACAGGCACTTGGATAAAAACTCCCCTCTTTTTCGCCCTGCCAATCAATCTTGCAAAATTAAATGATGCCTTCAAATTCAGAAATTTGGTTTTGGGTCACCCTGGATACATTATTCTAGCTTTGAAAGTCCCAAATTAGAAATTTCAGCCCAACCCCCCATTAGTCATACTACACTGATTCTAAGTACCATTTTCAGTGACAGGAGTCAAATTCTTGTCAAACGTAGATGGTCAACCCCTCAGTGCTATATGACCTTCTAATCTACATATTTTATTCAGAAGATCATATAGTTGATTGCTCCTGCCTTTTAATGTTTGAAACATAAATGGCATATATTATACAGAGCTCTAAATTCCTTCATAGTACTTTCACTGCATACAGCCAGCTAATATTACTCCATTTAAATGGAGGATAGAGCACTTATTTTAATATTCTCAAAGTATCAGACTTGAAATTGAACATGTCATCTCACTGATTCATCTGTAACTGCATAAGTCTAAAACCTTCTCTCTAAAGAGGAGTCACATGTAAACTTTCTCATTAAGGGATCTGGAGAAAAAAAACCCAAAATAAAAAAAAAAATCCCCACATATCCAAGTTGTTGACCTCATTATCAAAACTAGAATGCTTTCTATTCCAAACCCAGGAAGCTTTCTCACAGTTCACAAAAAAGGTACCATTAGGCTGCTGACCTAAAAACAAGGTAAGAAATGTTTAATTACTTTTTCTGTCTCTCCTTCATCTTGAATTTATTTAATAGCAGGCCAGGTGCCAGAATTTGCAAGGAATTAGCATAACAATAACACAGCACCCAGCAAACACTGAAACATTGGACATACTATCTCTGAAAAAGTTCCACTCTAGTAAGTCAAGAACCCATGATACCATGGTGCACTACATTTATCTCAAGTCAGCTACCTAAATTAGAAACCTTAAGGGCATTCCCTGACTGCATCCACCTTATTCATTATTGACTGTATCTACTGGCATTTTGAGCCACTTCAATTGTCAACGTACCAAATATGAATTCAGATTAAAAAAGGCTGCAAAGACTTGAAAAAGTCACGGGGGCATGAAGACAGGAAATAGAACTCTATGTCACATCAACATATTGATGAATATTCATTATAATATGCTAAGGGATTAACTCCATGTTGTTTCTGACAGGCAATCAGGGGATCTAAGGTTACAAACTGAGCAGTAAAGTAGCTGCTATTTTTATGCAATCTTTAATAGCAACAAATGTCTTGCCAATGAATGCTAAAAACAGACTTAATGAACCACTGAATTCTTACTTTGAGTTAACATCAAAATTGTGATGTATTTTGGCAAGACAGAAAGAAAAGCAGTGCTGTAAATTAGGCTGCACCTAGCAATAACACTGTAGAGTGCAGTTCCAGTTGTCTGAGTAATCTGTTGCTGCAGAGTAGGTTAATCAAAGTTAAATCATCTGTGAAATGGGTGGCTTTTGTTAAGCTGAATGTCTTCACATCAGGTTTTCCTATCTGTATTTCTGTACATATAAGGCATGTACTAGATAATATAGAATCACAGAATATTCTGAGTTGGAAGAGACCCACAAGGATTATACATGAATATATAATGGTCTATTATTTCTTTTAAAAATATTAAAATGCATAAATCCTGCATTCACTGTACCAGCATCCAAGAAGCAAATCCTATACATCATATTTTTATTACTCTGCTGTCGCCCTGGTTTTACAGGGCCCCATAAGTTGTAACACTGTAGCTGTAGTTCCCATACTTTTCTGTAAACATGATCCTTGTTTTTCTTAACCAGCCAGGATTGTTTTGCACTTGTGGAATTGTTTTTCATTCCTTTCCCTAGGGTGGAAAAAGATAATTAACCATGTCTTTGTCCTGTAAACCTTTAGGGGTGGTGACACCTTTCACCAATCTTTGACTGTCCTTAAAAACATATAAAAATAGGCAAATAAAGAAGGGCAGAGCTTTTGGTCAGTCCGGCCTGGAGAATCCACTGCTGCTCTGAGACCTGCGTGTTTCTTCTGTTGCCAGCTGAGCAACACTCTGCTTAATATTTTAATTCTGTGTCTTAGAGATCTTAGCAGACAATTATTCCTCAAAGAGTGGAGTTATACTCAAAGTATAAGCTTCAGGTATAAAAATTAAAATTCTTAATAAGTAAGGGGGTTAATTGCTGAGTTTGTTATAGGATATACAGCCTTCCATTAAGTCCATAGAATGTTAGGTGTTCAAAGGAACCTTAAAGATTATCTAGTTCCAACCCCCCTCCCATGGGCAGGGACACCTTCCACTGGATCAGACTGCTCAAAGTCTCATCCAACCTGGCCTTGAACACATGCAGGGATGGGGCAACCCCAGCTTCTCTGGGCAACCTGTTCAGTGCCTCACCACCTGCTAAGTAAAGAATTTTCTCTTGATATCTAATCCAATCCCTTTCAGTTTAAAGCCATTGCTCCTTGTCCAGTCATCACATACCCTTGAGAAAGGTCCCTCTCCAGAGCGGGATGCAGCACTCCAGGAGCAGAGTAGAGAGGCAGGATCACCTCCCTTGACCTGCTGGCCATGCTGCTGAGGATGCAGCCCAGGATATGTTTGGCTTTCTTTTGGGCCACTTCTTGAGCTTATCCAGGTCCCTCTGTGTGGTATCCCATCCTTTCACCATGTCAACCACCCCACTGAACTTCGTGTCACCTGCAGGTGTGCTGAGGGTGCTCTTGATCCCTCTGTATGTCATTGGTGAAGATAATAAACAACACTGTTCCCAGTATGGACCCCTGAGGGACACCACTTGTCACTGATGTACACCAGGACTCCAAGCCATTGACCTCTGGATGCAACCCTTCAACCAATTCCATACCCAACTAACAGTCCACCCAGCAAATCCATCTCTGTCCAATTTAGAGAGAAGGATGTTGGGGGGGAATCATGTCAAAGGCCTTAGAGAAACCCAGACAGACCCCGTGTAACACTTCCCTTGCCCACTGATGGAGTCACTCCATTGTAGAAGGCCACTAGGTTGGCCAAGCAGTTGAAGCCATGCCAGTCGCCTCAGATCATCTCCCTGTCCTCCATGTGCCAAGTTATGTGTGGATTCTTAAATGTCATAAAAGCAAAATATATCCCATTTATTTACCATCTCTCAGCTAATCAAGCAACTCTGTGTTTAATCTGAACTTTTACTAGGAGTGTGAAAATACCACGTATTAGTAGCAAGAGTGATGTTAGGAGAGATACAGAATGACAGTAACAGTTAAGCAAAACTTACAAAACCTTAGTAATAGAATTAATATAAATTATCTCACATATCAACCTCCATTTATCTCACGAAGTTACAAGATCACAAGAGCTGGTTCTAATTCAGACAGCCATCATAATTATATTAAAAGAAACCAAAAATAACTTAATAGTAATAAATTAACCATTCACCTTCCTTGGGCTGAGTCATAACAGGTGTTTGCGTCTCCTTTGTGTAGGTAACAATTTCTCGAGGAGGAAAGTCAACTTGTGTAATTTTGGCCATTCCAAGTTTAACAGGTCCACGTCTAAATAAAATTAAATTTAACAATCAGAAAAAAAATTAATTTTATTATTTCACATTTTGCCTACAATAATACCCAAGTCATTATGTCAAAGCACTGCTTAGTCAAACTTAAATCCAGTGGAAACTTTGAGGAAGTCACACTATTATGACTACTATTTTATCATTATTATTTAAAATCAGCAACTATTTATACATCTGTGACAAAAAGGGAGATGTGTACATATTTGTATCTGGACATTAGGATATAAATTTAAATTTTTGCAATTTATGCACTTTGACATATATTATCCATCTGTATTATCAGGGGTACAGATCTACTCAGAAGTCATGCTTGTACAGCAGCAGTTCTAGGATTATAAAGCTTGAAAACCAACTTAGTTATACTTAAGGAAAAAGCATTTCCTAGTCTTTTAACTTTGCTGCCCCTTTTTGTCCATCTCTAAGATACTATCTAGACTGCAGAACTGCCAGGCTGACCTGGAACTCACACTGACAAATGATCTATCCATTACACATTGTTCCAGAGCACAATACTGAAAATCTCTGATCTTTCTGACTTCAATAAGGGTAGATATAGCTAGCATCATAATATATTCCAAAGCTTGCACAACATTAATTCAGTCATTGTAGCCTTCTGTAAAATCTAATTGCAGTATATACTGTAATAATACTGCAATGATCCAACAATTTACCTATATCACTCCTCTCCTAGGATAAAAGCAGAAGAGTAACTCCTTTTGAAAGGTTTTGGTGGGCAGAATCATAATTCTTAGCACGCAATATAGGTTTCAGTTAGTGCTTATAATGAGCTACAGCTTTTATAAACATATTTGTAAGAAAAGATGGGAGTTGCTCTGTTTTTAAATACAGTCATGCTGACCTTTCTATTTTAAATAAATTACTTCTTAAAGTTTATTTTTCGTCAAAGAAAGACTCAAAGAAAACAAAACTTGTCTTTATTAAAAATAAGCATCTAATGTATATTAAATGATATAAAAATTACCCATTGCAAGCAAACTGTGCTAAGTCTAGGGACAGTGAATTTCAATTACTTACAAAACAGTTTATTAACAACAAGTCTTAAAGGAAAAAATGCTCATACTTATTATCCATAAGCACATGAAAGAGGGAATATAAGAAATCTATGCAATACCCCAGATCGGAATCAGAGTGGAGCTGAAGAACTGATGGATCAGTATCCCAATGCAGCGTCCTGGTAGCCCAGGTTGAACAATCATGCAGCATTAGCAAAAAAGGCCAGAGATTAGTGAAGCAAATATACACTATGAAATTCTAGAGTTACAGCAAGCTTACAGTTATTTCACTGTTCACAAGAAACAAGGCAATGCAACATCAGTTAAGGGGAATTCAGCAAACATTCAGGGCAATAACACATGCAGTAAATACAAAAGTTAAGAAGCAAACAGAATTCAGAGCTATTAGCAAAGAATTAAATTATTTTAAAGGTTGAAAATTAAAGGTCTGCAAACAAATGCTGCCTTAATGAAAGGCAAATAAAAGTATTTTAAATACTGACAAGCACCACTAAAAACTTGAAATTCCTTTTAAAATATATTCAGATTTGTTCAAGTTATATGAAAACAGATTTGTTAACATAACACAAACTTGCCCAGAGCAGTAAATATGTGGAGGTAACTGTCATATTGGAAAAGGAAATGAGTCAACACATAAGCCTTTTGGTAGTGGGGCAAAAAAGCATTTCCACTGGGATAGAGAACTGCTAGAGTTTCCAAGATGTGACATTGCAGTAATTATGGGTTAAGCACTGCCTTAGGCCTGTAAGTGTCATCTGAGTTAGTACCAACTCCATCTAAGACACTTAAAATCTCTTATAAATTGTGGGCTTTGTATTAATAGCATGTTTCAAAGTTATGTGGAATAACAAACAGAATGGATACATTTCAAGTTGTACCAGAAGAAATAGGAAGGGGGAAATCAACATTCCCTCTACCTTCATTTTTAGCCTTTATCCCTTCCTCAGAAATTTTCATGTAGTCTACTGACTATCGGGCTTAGGCAGAATTTTAGAAACACACTTGTAAGAGATTAGCAGATTAACCTGCATGTTTTTTTCTGACATACTCAGATGTTATCTGCATTTTTTAAAATAATGTTTTTGAATAAAAAATAAAGAATATGCAATATTTTACTATAAGTAAATAAAAGATAATTTTACATTTTCATCCCATACATGGTAACTTTTCTATTAACCAGGTACAGAATTCCTAAAGTTAAAGCTGATCTGAAAAATATACACACAATGCCGTAAGAGCTCATAAATATGAGTGTGTCATGCACTACCTTGTCTAGTGGAAAGTATGCATTAGGACTATTAATTTTAATTTAATTAGGAATTACAAATCCACTGTCTTCACATATAGCCAATCAACTGCATCCACAGCAATAGCTTAATACCCAAACCTCAAAAATCTTTTTGTATCTTTTGTGCATCAGAGAACAATCATTTTAGCCTGAAGTTAAATACTTTGAGCATGTTTACTCGTTAGATCTCTCCTATCTTTCTTGACCAAAGAGATTTAAACTTAGGAGTTTAATTTGGTACCCGAGACTTCAGGCTGGGTATTGCCTCTATGTTGTTCAATCACAAGCAAAACCAAACCACCACCCCAACCTTCATATTGCAAAGAATACCTTAGCTTCACATACAGATGCTGCATCACCACAATAACCTGTGAAATATTTTCTCAACTTTTTCAATTGGTGTTTGAGAGGAACTTGGGGAAAAGGCTATAAACA
The DNA here is from genome assembly GCA_013400955.1 of Drymodes brunneopygia. Taxonomy (NCBI): domain Eukaryota; kingdom Metazoa; phylum Chordata; class Aves; order Passeriformes; family Petroicidae; genus Drymodes; species Drymodes brunneopygia. The sequence continues at coordinate 188,124 of VZTZ01028730.1, read as the reverse complement.
CAAAAGGCTCCAACTTTTGCACCTGTTTCAGATCTAGCCCTTAATGAGGTAGCTTTACTGCTTTCAAAACATGATTTCCACTTTCAAAAGTTGCTTCAGTGGGACCAGGGACAGCCCATCTTTTAAAACAGTTGAAGTTAACAAGTAGTACAGGAGATACAGTTAAAAATTTCTCAGAGATATTCTTTTAAAATAAAGGTAACATTCCAAGATTAAATTCACCTATTATATTTGTACCAAAATGATGCAAAATACTGTTTCTTTTGTTTTTCAGTTGTTTGTTTTGCCTTAAGTTAAATGAATTTATCTACAAGCTTCAGTGAACAGAGGTTCCTGTTCTTCCACATATGTCCAGATTTCTCTGTATCCAGGCACTTTCCTAATGCTTCCTATATCTCTAAAAATATTTTCTGGTTTTCAGCTAATTCTACGAAGCATCCACCTAGCCAGCTGTATTCTTGTCTAGTGTAGGATTTATACTCTTGATTGAAGGAAAAAAGTGAAAGAACCAGGATCAAACCAGCAAACAAAACTCTTTACTAATGAAAATAAAGCAAGACAGATGGAACTAACAGCAGGAGCACAGTCTGAACACTGCTCTACTACTTCCTAAAAGAGTTACTGACAAGATTCAGCTTCACAGAGGAGGCTTTATGATACATCTCATATTGGTAGGAGTCACCTGTGAAATGCTACGTATAACACCAAGGGATATCATACAGTCCAACTTTCACATTCAATATGTATGAACTCGTACTAATAAACCAAGACACCCATTTACTGGGGGAAGGGAAGAATCCACTGGTGGGAGAACAAGCAAGGGGACTCCAACAGGGACTCCATAATGCCTTCAATTTAAGTGTACATTCAGACCTCCATGCCTTAAAGATCACAATCCTGAGACAATTTAAAGTTTGAAAATGCATTAAGTTATTGAGACCCAGGATACGGGTTTTCTCAAGGTTTCATAAGAAAATGCATGCATACAACATGGCATTAGTGTGTTTGAGAACACAAAATCAGTGCAATGCATGGATGAGGGGGAAATAAATTTAGTACACAACATGGCATTCCACTACAGGTATGTGGCCTATACATACTGTTCCATACTGAATTTAAATTAGGTATGAATGGAAAGAAAATATTTTCTTTAAAACAATCATCATCAAATACTTCTTTTTCTTTCTTCTAGTGAACATAAATACATATATTAATATAAAAAATGACAACCTAATAAGCAATAATAACAATTTAAAATAATTAAAATTTGCTTGCTACTCAATTAAGGAACAACAGGCAAACAAGATCATACCTGAGGTATTGTTAAAAAAAATTCTAGGTTCAGATCTGATGTATACTCTGTTTTAACTTAATGATTTCTACTTTGAAATAGGCACCACGTAACCTTTGGTCAGGTCACCACGTAACCTTTGGTCAGGTCATAAGTATCTTGAATGTTTTCAGATTAAGATGCATATAGTTATGCATACATAACCCACATGCATACAAGATATTAATGCAGTCTTTTTAAAACATGTTTCAAAGTGGTCTAACCTTTGACTCCTTTTCCAAAACAACTACTGATACAACAACAGTAACTGATAACTGCTGCAGTTACTGTGTTTTAACTAAACTTCATCCATAATAAATTTACCAAATATACAAAGTATAGAAACTTAACATGCTGAGACTATCTTACCAATATTAATAGGCTGCTACTGCTCTTATTTGCAGACTGTGCATGGGAAACAGTAGAAATACCCTCTGGAAGTAGTGTTTTCCCGCCTTATCACCCATATATCACCACTTGAAATATTTAACAGAAATATTTATCTGACTCTTCTTTAGAGCAGCATGTCTCAAACCGTCATGCTCAAAGAAATGGTCAAACAGATGTGCCAAGTACTGGCACTGAAAAAAGACCAAAACAACAGTGGCTGCTCTAAGATGGAGTTATGTTTTGACAAAATAAGAGATTGCAAGTGTAGTTGCAAGTGCAAGAGATTGCTTAGTTGTGTTACACAGATGAAGTGAAATAATGAAAGATATGGTTCTGAGTAAGGGAAAAATAAAATCAGAAGTAATGCAAAGTTTGTAGACAGTATCTTTTATTAGATCAACTAGGTATAGGGAAAAGGAAATAGCCTATCATCCATACCCATCCTCCTTTAGAAAAAGCTGGGAAGAGCATAGAAATTATACTTTTTGAATTTGTCATTGTCCCAAGACATTACTTTTACCTCAAACTCGCGAGTTTAAACAACTTAACATTAATGCTGGCAACTTCAAAGCAGGAAGTGTAGCTGCATTTCAGATTTTAAAGTAAAGTATTTCTCCAAAACAGTCACTCTTGACAGATACAACACTGTAACCTCATATTAGTATAATCAAGTAATTAACCTTGATTTCTTTCAAAGTTTAATTATTCAGAATGCAAGTATTGAGCAAAGGAACATGACATGGAAAGTAACATACCTGGATCCAACAGCACCATCCCCGGAGTCCTGGCTCCCAGCCTCGCTTGGCGTACTCACAGATTTGGAAGACGGAGAGGTAGGAGGAGGGACTAAATAGTGAAACAGACAGGTATCCGCTGTTACTACTCGCAGAGGATGCACAGCTTAGGATGTTTGCAAATTAATTTAAAATGAAGTATTAAAAAAAAAGTGATGGTAAACCAAAAGTACATGGATGAAAATGAACAGTAGAAAGAGAGGGGAAAAGACAATGTTAACAATTCATGCTGGACTTCCATGCAATTGTTTGGCATTTGTGCATCTGGAGCATACAAAAAGACATGGAGGGGAATACATTTAAGAGAAAATGAATTGAAAAAATATTTTTAAACTGAACTTTTGACAAATGATGACACTGATTTTCAAAGGGTAATTTCCACTGACTCATGTTGCTTAAACATAGAAAAGACAGTTATTAATACAGCTCTGACATTAGTCTTTCTTAAATAACAGACAAAGATTAGTGTTTAACTGGCAACGTTATTTCAAAACGTATAATCACCAAAGCGTGAACCAAAAAAGTGGCTTTGTCATACAGCATGCTGTTATTTATGTTCTAGTTTGAATCAAATCAACATAAATCTTGTGTATTACAAAGTTTCTAGTATTAGGTCTTGAGGATGACTTTTTTTTTTGCTTAATAGCAGTCTCCTACCACTGTATTTAAATTTCTTAAGCATCAGTTCATTTACTGCATGCAGATGAAGACTGCATTTACCATTTGAAAAGTAACATGCTTTCTGAAGTGATACATGGTGAATGACATCATGCAATCTGATACAAATACAAAGCTACATTGGTATTTCTTTCAAATTTTCTTTTTAGATTAGTAGTTTTTAAATGCAACTTAGGGTTTAAACACGAGAATCAAGGGGTGTTACGAAGGTCCTTATACGCTTCATTTTTCCGCAATATGTAAAGCATTCACTGCTTAGCAACCCTTAAAAAAACCCTTTAATGAACTGAATACAAACTATGTATATAAACTGCTGGCTACCCTGCCAGCGGTTAAGCATGGGAGAACTCTGAATTCTACAAGAATTCTACAGAATTCTGAAAGATTTCTACAGAATTTCTTGAAATTACAAGTATATTGTGAACTCTAAATAATTTTTCTACCCCATCCCAAAACAGAGACATGGTTCTGGTTGACAGAAATTCTCCCTTAATTTTAGCAAAATAACAGTGAATTCTTCAAATTATTGAAATTTCATTCCTCCTAGGGGAGAGACCTTTTTTGTAGGTCTTGAGTTACATTTCATAAATTCACACATACACACATTCAGACTTTATACTTCTATAACTGGGGGCATGTAAGAATATATAAATTCTTCAACTCATCCTTGCCATGTACTGGTTAATCTCCAGTAAAGGAGCTGCCCGCAGGCCTTTGCTTTGCCATCTGTGAGCACTTTGAGGACATGGTGACGTCGTGGCCCCAGCGCTGGTGCTGCAGCGCTCTCTTGTGGGGACAGTGACTCTCGGAAAACCCTTCCCAAAACTGAGGTGAGTCCCACTGAAAGATCACCAGTCATACGAAAAGACCAGATGGAATTTCACCTAGCCCAAAGGATTAAACTATAAAATCTTCTTGAAAATAAATCTCGTTCACTAACCTAAGGCTTCTTATAAAGTAAATATGGTAGATATCAAAAACATACTGACACTGATATGGTTCCTTCTCCCATAACAGAGCTCTCTCTCTCTCTCTCTAGCACTTAACAGCACAGGAATTGCTTTAGGAATTAACACAATTTTCTAGGAAAGAATCCAATGTCAAGCTATCCCCCTCCACCGACAGTGCAAGCACAAGCCACCTGCACACCAAGTTAGCAACAGTTCAGGCATACAGTCAATGCTGTATCTCCCAGCATCTAGTCAGCAGAAAAGGATGTGCCTTAGGCATGCTAAGTGCAGGTAGCAAGTAGGACATTGTCACTTGATGAACGATCCATATCAGATCTGGTTATCTCAAAAGGAAACAGAATGAATTCCCTGCGTACACTGAAGGGTGTTATTAAGTAGCAGCTCAGTGGAATTAAACACAGCATGAAGGGGTGTGCTCCACTCTTGCATGTCAGCACCTCCGAGTTTTGCGTGAACACCTACTCCAAGCATATGCATTAACTTGCTTGGAGGACTGGCTATTCCGCGGCTTTTAGATTTGCTGCCAGATTTGAAAAAAACACAACAACCACATACAATTCTACAAAAATTTCATCAACTGCCTTGGCACAGTATCATGCAAGGGAAGTATTCAACTTTTAGTCTAGCAAAGAAAATCTATAGCAGGTCAGAACTAAATACTTAAACAGCTGCACACTGGTGCTAACACAGCCAAATGGAGTCTCTTGACTATTAGAACAGTTTGGACTACCACAAATGACTGCTGGGGCTGTTGGAATGTGAGCAGCTATAATGGTGTTTATTCCACATTCACTTTTGAACACTTGAGGATTATACAAAAGCAATTATGAAAATATAATCATAGATCTATCTGTAAGAAATTATTACTTTTTTATTTATAAACCCAGTTGAATAGAGCCTCACCAAGAAGCCAAACTGATAAGTTTTAAACCCTTTTGATTTCAGATTTAGAGACAAAAAGTAGAGTTGCATTATAATGTTCCTTCCTTTCATGTTCCATAGAGATGTGCCCATGTAAAGGCAGAAAGCAGCAGCCAATACGCTAACACATCCAAGAGCTGCACAGATACCAATCATCACCCTTGGAAGCTAATTTTTATACCTAGTGTTGCTATTGTTCCATCCAAGTCAGTCAGGTATTTGAGATAAGAAAAACTAGGGTGCAAAAGATGTGGAAAAGAAACAAGCCAATACATACAAAAATATCAGCATTAAAATTTGGCATTATGGAAAAGAGCAAGAAAAAAAATACAGGAGAAAAATGAGCATGAAAAATATGGGGAAAAAAGAAAATGCATACATGATACTTCCATATTTTAACTAATGTACTTCAAATCATCTACTAAGTGTAAATGGTGTTATTTTATAAAATAATGTTATGTAATGTGTCATATAAACATAATTTGACATTTATAACAGACAATGAAAGACAAAAAAGTATAAAACGCAGACATGTATACCCCCCCCAAAAAGTGGCCAGAGAATTATTATGTTAGTTATAGAAATACTTCAATCCTAACAAAAACAAACCACCACTACAAGAAAACCCCAACACAAAGCCCCAAAAAACACTTCACCCCCCAAAAAATTACAAAAAACTCCCAAACATTTATTTCAAACAAACAGTAACATTCCTACCAACAGGAGACTCAGGTGTCAACCCCATGCTCTGAAGTAATGCTTCAGCTTCTCTTCTCTTCTTTTCAAGATCCGATTCTTCTTGTACTGGAAGAACTTCTTTCTTTTGGTCAGTCTAAAAATGATTCAATAATTAAGTTTAACATTTAACATCATTTAACCTTTCATTTATTTTGAGACCCCACAGGGTTTTTCGTAATACTGAAATCTATCATCAGGTAGGTAGTTTAGATATTCAATTTCAATAATTCTGATGGTCCTTTTTTTGTAGATAGACAGGAATAACAACATTCCATTGCTTTGGTACTGTCTTCAAAGGACATATATAAACATGCAAAAAGTGTCTGCTTATTTACCAAAATGACTAACACTTCATAAGATTGAGTACCTTTTTTATACTAATCCTAAGAACTGTAAAATGCAAAGAGTGAAAAAACATCCTGTACCTGAGTATAAAAGTATTTTAGAGACAGTCATATGGGTTCCTATTTTAAAATGACAATAACTGTGTCAAAGGCTGTTAAGTTGTGTGCACCAACTAGATCATAACCAAAACACAGACAAGTAATGAAAAAGTACCCCAAAACATTCCAGCAAAAGTTTCTTTTATGAGGTATAATTTGCATTCAGGAGAAACAGTAATTCATCAGTGATTGTCACATACTTGAGCAGCAAGAAATCCAGAAGACTGTTAAACTAAATCTAACACAGAAGCACCATTACATCCTGAGTGTTGTTGTACAGCTGGCAACAGAAGAAACATGCGGGTCTCAGAGTAGCAGTTGAATCTTTAGGCAGCACCGACCAAAAAAGTCTGTCCTTCTTTATTTACTTATTTTTATATGTTTCTAAAGACAATTAAGGATTGGTGAAAAGGGTCAACACCCCTGAAGGTTTACAGGACAAAGATATGGTCAATCATCTTTCTCTACCCCAGGGAAAGGAATGAAAAATAATTCTACAAGTGTAAAACAATCTCGACCGGTTAAGAAAAACAAGGACTATGTTTACAGAAAAAGTATGGGAAACTACAGTTACAGTGTTACAACTTATGGGGCCCTGTAAAACCAGGGCGACAGAGTGTTGCTCTGATTTTAAATTCAGTCTGTATATAGGTCAAAGAGCAGAAGAACACAGGATATTTTTTGTACAGTGATAATACTGACAGTCAGAAAATTCCTACGGACATCCTCAGAACTGTATTTCAAAAATGAGTTCTTTAAGTAACACCAATCACAACTCATTAAGCAGAGCTTTCATGCAATAGATCAGAGTGATTTGGTTAATGATGTCACATGCACACAAACAGTTCTAGAAACCTGAACTTTATGTTAGTGCAAGATAATAATTTTTAATTTTTTTTTTTTAAATCCAGCTTCTCATGTGGACAGTTGTAAAGAAAACAGGAGCTGTTTATATTATCAGAAAACGAACATGCTACATTGATATTAGCACCTACCGTTAAACAGACACTCCCTGAACTGGACACAGAAAATGATTATGTGAAACTACTCTTAAATTTTGGGCAAGTTACATTTGCAAAGTCAATTTTCAAAGCAAAAATTATTTCTTACTTCTTTCTTCTTTCTTTCTTCCTCCTTTCTCTTCTTCTCCTCTCTGATTTGAGCTAATCGCTGCTTCTTGCGCTCCAACTCCGCCTTCAGCTCACTTTTGTCAGACATGGCTGAAACACTGATCAACAGAAATCATGTCACTATTTGGCTTTTGTTTTGTCTGCGTTTGTTTGGAGTTTATTTGGGGTTTTTGGGGGTTTTTTTATGATAGCAGCTTTTCTTTCCAGAAGCGATCCTCAAAGAATTTACACAAGTTTACCAAAAACAGCATACCAGAAGCCTGAGAAGTCAACAGTAATTGAAAAAACCCACATTCCTATTTCTATTTTTTTTTTTCACCTAACGTATTCTCAATACTAAAGTAATTGATTTAAAACAAACAGAAATATGACATGGTGACAGCAACCATTTCTAAAGTAGGTCTGATGCTGTTTGAAGGAACTACTTGGAAAGAAACCTCAGACACTGAAGATGCATCTGATGATACCATAGGATTTTTGCAGCTACAAAACTAACTGCAAGGCTGAAAACAGCAAGGAAAGCAGCAAGACAATATTTCCCTTTCATTTTTCACTTCAACAGCTAAATACTGGCATGCTATAACTGAACAGTATGTAAGCTATATATCCTTCTACAGACCATTATATGATCAAAAATGAAGATTTATTAAAACATTTAGTAGGATTACTATAAATTATAAGGCAATGTAAGTACAAGTGTGGTGGTCAAAGAAAGCGGTAAAATGCATGCATTACAATTTTTTTTTCTCAAAACTGTTACCCTGCTAATAAATTGGTGGATCATTTAAAGACAAAAATGCTACAAGAAGTTTTGCTACATAACTAACTCAAATACAATCAAGGACAACAACAAAAGGTGGAAACCCTATAAGTTTAGAACTTCACAAAGATTTAGAACACAGGTAAGAAAAACTGTGAAAGGGCTAGGTGAAGAAGAACTTAATTTTACTGTTTTTAAGCAAAGTCAAGTCAGCAACGAAAATGCACAAGTGGTCCTACAGCAAATGAGGGAACTATAAATGTTTTTACAGTACGCCTGACAATAAGAATACAAGATTAAGCGTTAGTAATATGACTATGTGCCAATTCAAAATTAAGAATACTTGCAAGTGTTTGCATAGCACAGCTAAGCACAGAGAGGGATGCAAAACGTTGCAAGCCTCATACGTCAAACCCCACATCTTAGTAATAGGAATAATGGAGTAAATGTATGTATCCCTTCACGCCGTCTGTAAGCACTGAAGTGCTTATAAATAAATAATTCACAGTCAGCATTTTCAAATGGCATTCCCGTGTCCCTTTAACGCACCAGGAAAGCGCGTTGTCACACCATGGATTGCCTCCCGTCCAGTGCCGGCCCGGGGAGGCGAAGCAGCACAAACCGAGCGAACCCGGGGAGAGGAGCGCCCACACCGCCCCGCCCCGCCGGGACCTGACCGCGGTACGAACCTGGTCCCGCCAGAACCAAAGTCCCACCCAAACCCNACAGGGCGAGCCCGAAGGAAGGCTCGCTCCCCCCGGGCGGCAGCAGCACCGGACGCGGCTCGGCCCCTGCGCACCTGCCCGCGGCTCCTGCCCGCCGCTCCTGCCCTGCCCTGTGCCGCCGCCTCCGCCCCGCGCCCCTTCCGCCGCTGCACAAAGGCGCCCACAGCTGGCAGGCGGCTGCCGACGGCAGGCGCCGAGGGTCAAATCAGCTCCGAAGGCGTTGCGGGATGTGCAGGAATTTACGGGAACTGCGGAAGGACACGGAGATCTGTGCTGTAAAACACCCAATGCCCCACTCCTCCGTACCGTCAGGGTCGGCAGTCGGAAAGGAATTGACACGGGGAACGAGCGCGAAGCGACGCGAAGACGGGGCGGTTCCCGAGGCCCGGCGCCACACCCCTCCCGCGGGGCGCTAGCCGGCGAAGCCGCTTGGAGAACAACGACGCCCAGCATGCAGCGCGCACCGCTGGGCGGGCCTCGTAACCGCCACTCCCCGGGCGTGGGCGCGGCGCTGCCTTGCGTTGCATGATGGGAGTCGTAGTCTTCCGGAGTGGGGATGCACAGGCAGCCCGCGCGCTCGGGGCCCTCAGGCGGGAGCGAGCGCCATCGCTTGCCGTGGAGTGCGCGCGCGCGCGCATGCGCCGTGCCCCGGTTCGCTGATGGTGGGGGCGCGCGTTGGGCTGCTCTCCCGGAGGCCTCGGCAGCGGCCCCGAGCAGGGCGGAGCGGGCCGGGGCGGGATCTCTGTGCGGGACAGCGCCTTCGCCTCTGCTTTGACTGCCGGGCAGTGAGGGAAGATCCGCGTTAGGCCTCTCCCGCAGCCGAGCGTGGAAAGCAGTCGTGTCGATGCCGACCCTGATGGAACTGTGTGGTTTTAACCGCGGGGCCCACTTGCGGCCGGTAGCCATAATCCCTCCGGTGACCTGGCGATAACGAGTGTAAAAGCCTGATTCGGTGAGAGCGTCAGGCGACTGACAAAATGGCCTCCGCCGGGTGTTCTCTGTGTGTCAGCCGGTGGCGTTGGGCTGCCCGGGCCACACGACAGGTCCCGTCATGAGCGTCGTGCAGGTGTGGAGTTACACAGATCGTTTTGATACTGCTCCAGACTGGCAGCAAGTGACTTTGCTGTTTCCCGCTCGTCCTAAATTAATAAGCTTATTGCCACTTGTATCATGTGGAAACCTATATCAAAATCCTTTACCTGTTTTTGGTACCTGCTGGGTTAGTGCTACTGACTTATATCTCTGAAGTGCTGAGTCCCCCAGCCGGCTGATCTGCCAGAACTGTGCTCATCAAAGCAGAATTAAGGGGAAGGTTGCTGTAGTTCAAATGGAGCATGTGTTCACAGCTCCCTATGAAATGAAACTTTTGGAGGCAGTTACTATCAACTTCAGAGCAGGTTAATTTTTCTGCTATTACAGAATTGGAATAATTTATTTGCAGTGACTGGATCTGCAAATAGTTATGCTTGGTGAGTGTAATTTTGAAACTTGTCCTGCCAAGCACTGGAAGAAGGCTGCATTTGCAGTCCAGCTGTGCTGCAGTCCTGTTAGGTATCATAAACTGAACAGGTTGGTTGGTACTTTGCTGGGATAGCTGCTAGGAAAACTTCAATTGCTGCAGGAATCAGTGTTGATTATTTACTCTACTGTAGCCTTCCATGTGAGTCAGGGTTCATACTGTACCTTAAAAAATGTAGAACTCTATGTTGCCTAGATGGCTTCTGATCTTTTAATAACCTCCATACATTTTTTTAAGAGTTTATCCCCTCTTTCCTGTTCCTGCTAGATGGACATATTTATTTTCTGTCGTGTCAAAATAAGGTGATGGTGAATGATGGGTCCTTTATGAGACAAGAACCTTTTTGCAGTCTGGTAACCTTGGCACAAAACATACACTAGTGAGTGGTCCAGTACTTGGGAGTGATTCCCTGCCAAGCACTATAGAAAATAGTTTTACTGTAGCTGCTGTGGAGGTTTTCTTGGAAACCTCCGGGGGAGAGGGCACAGAAGAAGAAAAAGATAACTGGTGGAGGCCCTCCAAGGGAGCTAAGTTCCTCCGGGAAAGTGAAATCACCATGGTCTAACCCAGGACATTCCAGAGTAGCCCCCACGAGTGTCCATCATTTCCTCCCTCCCCCCAAGGCCTTTGTACTATCCCCTGTTATCTCCTGGGCCCCTGTACTATCCCCTGTTATCTCCTGGGCCCCTGCCTCCTCTCCATTCCATAGGACCAGGTAGCCTTGGTCCTTGCCTATACTCCCCCAACACCCCTGGTGATTGGTCATGTGAGATAACTCTTTATGTTGGTGTCTGACCCCCGCTCGCTCTCTTGGTCCCTGCCTTCCCCCTGTGAAGAGCATCTGGCAATAAAGCTACTCAGATACGAGGTAAACCAAGGGCCCTCTCGTCTTTCTACTTCAGCTGATAGCTAACCGGTCCTTAGCTCCTGCACCACAATGCAGGCTGCAGATCCTCTGGCTGAGTGTCCATGGGACGCTGCCAGAGTGCCTTTAGGACAGGGGCACTCCTGGAAATATGGCCAGCTGTAACCTGTCTGAATAGCTGGGCTGGACAGAGGAACCCAGCGAGCTATAGTTTACCAGCTGAAAAATTCCGAGTTCTTCTTCCTTAGTGTGGTCTGCATATGGTACTCTCAATTTTTTTCTAGTATGTGGTTAGGACAAGAGATAATGAGACCTTCTTAAGGAATTCTGTAAGGCACCAAAACCTGCACCAGTTCAAGTGGTTTTATGAGAGAGCGTGAGTCCTGCCAAGAGATCAGTCCAAAGGAACTATTGTCAGATGCATTGTGTGCTAGGCTATATTCTACCCTCTGTTTCCCATTGACCTTTATGGAAGTTTGTGTGCTCATCAGAAGAGGAGAATACGTTTGAATATTTGCTAAGATGATAACAGATTCCTTTTGTATGGATTAGGTTAGCATTACTAGCCAAAAAGATCAGAGGGTAGATAAGGAGAAAGCATGCACTTTTTTTCTGCTGTAACTGTTAGCTCTAGCAGTTAAATTTTAATATTTTCACATTGTTATGAAATTAATTGAGTCATTGACTCAGAGGATCAGTGAGATCTATTCAGTAAAGACTGTGACCATGGAGGCATTTTACTGAAAACAGAAATAGAATTTGTTCCTTTTCTGATTCTTTTGTAAGAAACTTGTGCTGGAAGAAGCCCTGAAAAATTACATGCATTCAGAGTGCAGTTAAACTTTAAAGCAAACATATAAGCATCAGTTTTTCATATAAAATTTTTCTCGGTATATCTCCTACTTTTTAGCTTAAATCTTTACTTTTAACATAATTTACAAGGCAGTAGGTAGTTGAAAATGCATTTAGTACTAGCAGAAGCCAAGCTCCGTATTTGCACCATATTTACAAAACACTTGAGCAGAAAGCTGATGGCAAAGGTTTGATTCAATGGAAAGGTGAACACTAACAGCCATCAAGACCTGTGGTGATGACACCTCTGGTTAAAAGGATTTATTGAAGAAAAATTTGGATTTCTTGACTCTCAAAACCATGTGTCATGGGAAACATGGACACTTACTTAGGTCTGTACAAGTTTACACACACTTATTCATACACACATATATTCTTCTGGAACAAATCTACACATATAATTTGGTAGGTTTTGTTCTGTTTTACATCTACAAGGCATGGTCTAATCTGTTAAATTTAATTTTTTATAGCAATATGGCAAGAAATAAACAGCATTATTTTTGTTACTGTTGTGTATGCCACTAATGCTAGCAAGCTGCAACACATCTACACATCTGTTTGGAGGAGCAATATGTATTTACAGTTGGTTTTGAAGTCAGTGGAAGTATGTGAAATTTAAGCAATACTGTCATTAATCAGGAAAATTACTTTTAATTTCACTACAGTTATAGAGAATTCTTGCTATTCATTACACTAAAGATGGCTGCAATTCAGTAGTGATGTCAAACATCTGTTCTGTGTGCTTGATTCATTATATATATCCACAGACAGGTGTTGTACAGTTGGCAACAGAAGAAACACGCGGGTCTTAGAGTAGTAGTTGAATTTTCAGGTAGTATTGACTAAAGGCCCTGCCTTTCTTTCTTTATTTATTTTTATATGTTTCTAAAGACAATCAAGGATTGGTGAAAAGGGTTAACACCCCTGAAGGTTTACAGGACAAAGATATGGTTAATTATCTTTTTTTACCCTAGGGAAAGGAATGAAAAACAATTTTACAAGTGTAGAACAATTTCGGCTGGTTAAGAAAAACAAGGACTATGTTTACAGAAAAAAGCATGAGAAACTACAGTTACAGTGTTACAACTTATGGGGCCCTGTAAAACCAGGGCAACAGACAGGTGCTGGTCAACTGTTGTGATATATTTATGACAACCATTATGAGTCCAAGAGGAAGTAAAAAATACAGATCCATGAGATTTTATAATTTTCTGGGGTTCATTTTTGTTTACTAATAAATCTAGTATTTTGTAGCATTTCTTTCTCTGAGCCAAAAAAGCTTGTTGCTAGTACATGAAACAATTCATCTTAAAAGGAGCATTTCTCCAGCTCTTGTCCTTGCTCTGGAGCTGTGGGGTCAAGTGACTTAAGTCATGTCTTTTTCACCTCGATATCACAGGAGGAACAGAGGTGGTTTGCCCTGGGTAGTTAGTGTCACTGGTTACCAGGTTACAAATGTATCTATTTTCGCATAGTCTCAGTTCCTTAATGTGTCAAATTAATCATCCTGATTTCAATAGCAACATTCCACTGCTAAAGCTACATGATTTAATATTTGAAAGGAAGTCTTTTGAATGGAAAGCACCATATATAATTTGGAGTGTTATTAAATCATATCTGCATGGCATTGTTCATAACTTCCTTCCTAACAAGGAAACAAACAACTGAATCATACCTATGTTATTTCTGAGCTTTTCTTCCTGCCACGTTTCAGAAGCTGACAGAGTTACCCCCATGACACATGTATAAAGGTGAAAAATACTATACAGAGTTTTACAGGAGTTAACTCAAATCAGTCACAGATATTCAATTGATGGTTGAAAATTGCCCTTGCATCTCTTAGTCCCATGATCAATTCAGAAGAACATACAAGTTTTCTTAAATATCAAACAGTATTTAGAAGTAAACATTTTAAATGATTGCAAACTCTAAATCTGTGAAGTTAAAACATGACCTCCATAGGGTGGAAATTTTTATAGGCCATTGTTTGAACTCCTGATACATACCAAAGCAAATTTCATATTTATTTCCATTGGAAAGGCAAATTACTTTTCATAGAAAAGGATCAAAAAGCATCAGTGGATATGGTATGTTAATAATAGGAGGTGGGACAGTGAGGGTAGAAGAACTGATGGGACACTTATGGTTCAAAGGATTCAGCACTTTTCATTTATGCTGGAAAAAATGTAAGTTATGTCACCCTCGCCTCCTAGTGCAAAGTCTATCAGACAGACAATCACTAAGTGATACCTCTGACATTAAAATGGCTATTTATTTCTTTTGGAAATCTTAAAGTATCTTATTGTAAATGAAACAAAAATCCACATATAATGGTGTCAGAAACAAAGATTTGTCTGTAGTCTCAATGCTGGATTACTGTTCTATCTCAAAGCTAATTGAAATCCAAATCAAAGCTGTAATGAGACACTGACAAATACCTTTCTGCCCCAGTGGAAATGTAATCTTTCTATTGAACATTTTGTCCTGGTAAATTCCATCTGCAGTAGGCATCAGCATTTTGCATTTGAATCCAGAAGGTCACTCCTTTGGATCAGATGATACAGTGTACACTCCACTTGCCTTTAGATGAAATTGATCCTTTACTGCATTGAACATAAGACTGTGCATTTTTTACACCTAATTATCTTCTTGTTTCATCCAAATGAATTTGGAATGCTAACACTACCACCCCTTTTTGATCTTTGCACATATCAGTGAGACGGTTCTTTGAAAAGTCTTATTCCTTAGACAGAAATACTTAAAAAAATATCCAGTTGCATTTCTTTGCTAAATGAACCAGAATAAAATCACAGTGTTTCATTTATTGATAGAATTGAATCTTTCATGACGTTTTTCTCACTTTTGCAGCAGTAAAACAATAGTTCTATGTATAATTACTCAAACTTGTTTGAGTAATCTTAGTATCTAGTAACTAAACTATGTGTTCAGCTTTCGTTGTTTTACTCATAAATAATGCCATTGACTTCAGTGAAGAGAGACACCATAAAACTGAATGGCAGTTGTGCTGTGTTCACTCTTCAGTGTTAAAACTTTAATTACTTTTGGAAATGTGACTTTTTTTTAAAAATATAAAGTAAATTGTACTGACTGTACATACAAAACTGTGTAGATTATTTGTACAAAAATAAAGGGAAGAAATCTCTAACTATGGAAGGGCTACTGTGAAATGCATAAATAGCAGCTAAGTCTTTGCAGGTATGAACCTGTTCTTATTTAAATCAATGGAAATTTCACTGCTGACTGCAATAAATGCTGCACCAAGATCTCAGCTCTTTCTGAAAATCAATTAGAGGCATTCTTACTAGGCTTGCATGCCTTTGAAAATCTTTCTCTAAATTTTGGATGGAAACCAATCAATTAGACTTTTGAGTTTATTTTATTAAAATAAATCCCACAATATTGTGTGAAATGAAAGGAAATGCTTAAATTTACTGGCTTTTATTTATCCAGAAAGATTAGGCAATATCTGTGATTGTCAAACCACCTTGTTTTATTTGCTAGAAGATGTAGGACTCAATAGAATGCTGATGTGACTCTGTGTGTTTTGAATTGTTTCTGCACTGTGAAGAACAATGCTGGCACTGGGAAGTTGAGCAATGAGAAACTGCTCTGTCATGACATGGACTAAAATTCATTTTAAATATACTTTTTATGTGATACTGTAGCAATTAGAAATTCTGATTCAGTGTCTACTAAGAAAATGTTGGAAATGCTTTTAGAATTTCCTTAACCAACTAAAGTTCAGTAATAATGAATACCAAAAATATAATTACTAAAGAAGATTAAATAGTATTTAGTGTAAAAACACTGTGGCTTGTTCTGATTTGTATTTATTTTGAGTCTTCTGTTGTTCACAGGAGATTCAGTGTTGGCTAAAGAATACGTGACAAAAGCTGGCAGGTGGTACAGCATAAGGTTTGCATAAAGCTAATTTTTCCATTTCTCCCGTCTTCATCTGCTGTCATTCAGGTGTAATAACCTGTTTCCTTAAACTGCATTATTGTTACATGTATATAACAATATATGTAAATGTATGTTGTTGTATGTTATATGTATATATCTATATCACCATGAGGTCATCACATGTGCTTCACTGTGCTCTATTTACCTAGAGCATATTCTTTTGAAATCTTAGCTAGTTACACTGCTTTTATGGATTTAAAATTACAACATTAACATCTATTTTGTGTTTTGTAATTTGTAATTATGCTGTATTTTGCCTGAGATGTGAGACAGCATATTTATTATTACAATTATTATATAAACTAGAATTATGTAATGAAGGTAATATATCAATACATACGTATAGTATTCATGTTAACTTATGCATAGTTCTTATATTAGGGATATTTGGGTTATTAATCATTTTATTTAATAAAGTCAGTTAGTGAGTCAACTCAAAAGATGTTCTAAATACCTTAGAGCTCTTACAAAACCAGAGAGAAGGTAAATTTCAGGAAGAATTTCAAAACAAAAAATGAATTGAAAGTGGTGTTTGAGGTGCTATTATATCTTATTTACCTACAAAAAGGAGAGAAAAATATTTTAAAAGAAGGAAAATAAGGAGCTGCTGCATTTGTTAAGTATTTAATAAAACCAACTGTATCTGTATGTACTTGAAAGTTTGATCCTCAGAAATTACTGAGTGGTTCTCTTCAAACTAAAAATGGAAAAAATGTGACTGTTAGCCTAAGAGCAAGCATGATAAGTATTGGCCTAGAGATAATTGCTTTGAAAAGTTCCTTTAAGATAATGAGAAGGTCATAAAAGAAAAGTGCCATTCAGCCAATTAAGTGCAATAATATCAGCTAATGTGGGAACACATTCTGGGAAGAGAAAAATGAGCATTGCAAAACCTGGTATGGCTGGTGTGGAATACAGAAATGTATCCAAGTGAGTAAACATCAAATGTAGGGTTATCCCTACTTGTGAAGAATCCATTCCAGCAAGAAAGTGAACCATGGGCTACTGCATCTGAAATCCATAGGACTCCCTAGAGAGCTAAAAGGACAGCTGCAGATTCTGTCATCAGTATGCCAAAGATCTCTGCACTGTACTGTAGTGCACAAAAGTAAGTGTTCTCCTGATTGTCACCCTGGTTTTACAGGGCCCCATAAGTTGTAACACTGTAACTGTAGTTTCTCATGCTTTCTCTGTAAACATGGTTCTTGTTTTTCTTAACCGGCCTGGATTGTTTTGCACTTGTGGAACTGTTTTTTCTTTTTTTCCTTGGGGTGGAGAAAGATGATTGACCATGTCTTTGTCCTGTAAACCTTCAGGGGTGTTGACCCTTTTCACCAATCCTTGATTGTTCTTAGAAACATATAAAAATAGGTAAATAAAGAAGGGCAGGGCTTTTGGTCGGTCCTGCTTGGAGATGCAACTGCTGCTGTGAGACCCGCGTGTTTCTTCTGTTGCCAGCTGTGTGACACCTGATTTTCATTTTTTAAGGACTGCTTTCACAATACTGATCAAACCTTGGTGTTCTGTGTTTTTAAAGGCACAGCGAGGTTCTCTTTGCTGTTGTTTTGCATGTGAATGCAAATAAGAGGTTCTCATTAAGGTTCTAAAATTAGAGCAAAAATGTTGTTAATTTTCTGAAATAACTTGAAAGGTAAACAGAATGCTACCGCACTGGCACATCCTATAATCCAAGTATAAAATAGATTGGACAGAGGTAGACAGCTTAGTCTCAAGCTTAGTATTTAAAAAACCCAAGGCAGTATTGGCTTGGTGAATTCAAGATAGTGAATTCAGTGTATCAGTGAAGCACTGTCAGGTTTTGGTAAGCATCACAGAGCAAGACAGTTTTAAGGGAAGAGCTCTGGAGAGCTGGCCAAACTGGATCCCAACAGCTTAGACAGCTGCTTTGGGGGTTCTGTTAATAAAGAAGACCTCTGTTTTTCTGCATGAAATCCAGTTTTCACTTATATTTTTTTCAGATTTTCTGGGAAAGCACTATATTTCTGGCTAGTTTCCCCAGATACTGTGTATGTATAGTTGCATACACTGTTTCCTTTTTGCTGGCACTTGATCCTCTCAGGAGGTCTCTTCTGGTTATATTGCTGTTAATGATGGCCAGTTGGTTGCTTTAAAAAGATCTCATTGGACAGATTTCTGTGTTTGGTCAGAATTGGACATGATGTTCCCTCTTTCTAATCAATCTGATGAATCATGTTCATAATGTCACTTCCCTGACTTGTGGTGCAAGTGTGGAAAAGAATTGAGCCAGAGAAGTTCTGTCAGCTGCTGGTAGTTTTGTCCCACTCCTGCACTTAACTCTACAAATGAATGAAATGGCCAAAAGAACTGCTAGAAAGAGGATGACCTGGTTTTCTGTTGGTTTCTGTTGGGAAAGTCAGTTTTATTCCAAATCTTTACAAAACTAAAAATACTTTATTTTTCCGATGAAACTGTGAAAATTTATGTGAGCACATATATTCCAAAGAAGTCCTAAAACGACCTTTATCATGTACAGGATAGTTTTATATTGTATTCTGTAGGAATAAGTGTGAACTTGCTCTGCCTCTGCATTGAGCCTGCTGGACCCCGTTGGAACACAATGACCATGGTGCCAGTTTGAGCTAGCAGTGACAAGCCCAAGGCTGTGCTATTGAAGTTGGTTATAGCCCTGTGTATGGGTGTAAAGTGATGCTCTGTGTATTCGATTTTGTGAGGTAGGTTGTTTCATTTTGGGCAGAAGAATGAACAGTCCACTTGCTTGATATGCAGGCTCCACATTTAGCTTCATAGAAAAGATAGCAAGTCGTAATTATGAATAACTATGTAGAAGGAAAACAGCTGGTAGTAGAGGATCCTTTAATTGCTAGAAAAAAGCATAAAATCCAATTATCAAAAGTCAAAGGTAGATAAATTTGATATATTAATTGTCTACTTCAAAAATTGTATTAATTATAGTTTGAAACAATGTATCTAGGGTAAGAGGAGTATTCTGTCTATTCGATCTAAATTCTTTAATTGCCTTTTTTTCTGTAATCTCACGCACAATTTCTGAACTGATATGGGAGTTGTTGCCTAAGACCTATGACATTTGATTTGAAGGACATCAGAACAGTTCATGGAAGCTGGACTTTACACTCTCTGATCTTCCTGGTAAGATTTCTTGCCCTGAATAATTTCATAATTAGAAATGTCATTAGCCAACCATGGGAAATAAGGAGGGGAGAAATAAGACACTTCTTGTTCCCCACAGTGCTCTCCTCCCCATGTAAGAGAAATTAAAGTCAAATGCAACATAGCAGGAGATAATAACAAAATTAGAAGCTTTGAAACAAGGAAACTCTGTGTCAACACTCCACTATAAAAACAGGGGAGCAAAATATAAAACCCCAAACCAAGTCTCAATTTGCCATGATTTGCAAAGAAAATAAATTCTTCTCAAAGGCAGATAAATGATGATGAATATACTACAGCCCTCATGGTAATATTGTAATTATGATTCAGGTTATTTGGTTTATCTTCAAGTTAATTCTGTGTTCAGAGGAATCTCAATAGAATGATGGGTTCACTGAGACTCTGGGTACTCAGATAAACTTCTAAACTTCAGGAAGCTTGTCCATATACCCTAAATTTGAGGCTTTACTAAAATTTCTATTCAAGAAACACTAATATTTGAGGCAATCTTTTTTACAGTGCAAGCAATTATTATCAGTGGCCCTATGATGACACTTTTTTTCAAGAAATGCCATTTGAGGTTTTGCAGATGATAACTGAATATCTCAAATATTCTATTTTCTAGCAGCAAAACCAGCACTGCAACAGGCATGACTTAATTTAAAGGATCAGCTATCCTTAAAAGTGAGTTTCATTTGTAATCAACAAAATACAAAACCATAAACTCAGTTGTTGTAGTTAGAAAATCTGATTTACACACCAGAATAAACTGTTGTTTATGTAACTAACCGAAGGAAAAAGGAACAAAATTAATTCTTACCCATTTTTCTATTAAATACCTCCAGTTCAGGAACTCCAGAATATTTACCTCAGTAATGTGATACTGTCTTCCAGTTATTGAATTTAAACTTTTAGACAAAGTAGATAACATCTACAGTTTGTTCAATTATGGTATTTAATTTTATTTCTTAGGTGTATATTATTTAATTAGAAAAATTACTGAAATAAATTAAATTATCTATAATAATTACATTTGAAAACCTATACCCTCCCAGTGCCAAAATCCCTCTAACTGCCTTCTGCCCTCAGTATTTATTGTGTATTTACTATGGAGTCTTGCCTTGCTTGTGAAGTTCCCTACATTTTGATGCACACTTTTTCCATTATCTCAAAAAATTGCATTTTCCATGGACATTGTAAGTTAACTGAAGACAGTTGTCTGCAGCTGGCTGTAAATGATTTCAAGTTGCAAAAGTCTGCCTTATAAGCAAAAATCCTTACCTGTTTAAGTCTCCAGAGAACGTAATTAAGAACTGAAGAATGTGCAAAAGACTATACAGACAATGAATTGCTAAAATAGTTGTAATGATGCACAGTTCTACAGCCACCCTTTTCTTTCTGCTGAAGGAGCCTGTGTAGAAGCAAATCTCTGCCTGACAGATTCTGATGAGAGTTTTTGTTAATTACACTTAAGTTACAAGGAGCACTATGTCAATTCTATGTAAAAACATTATAGTTGGACATTTGCATGAAACCAGAAATAGTTTCCATGCTAATCTGTGTTCCTGGCTTGAGACCAGTCGCTTGCTTGCCTTTTATTAGTTGCAGAATAATTTAAAATAGAGAATGAATAAAATAATTGACCAAAAATGTAGCTTTGGATATTATTGTCTATGTGCCCCACTCTGTCTTTCCCTTTTCTGCCTCTCCCTAGGGGAAAAGCAGTTATCTTCCTTATGCTAAATCCAGTTCCTATCCACAGCAATCATGTAAATCTTGGCATCAGTCTCACAGCAGAATAAAAAGTCAAATCAGCAGGAAGCTTCTACATAAGAGCAACAGGCAGCTCCAGGAGGAAGAAAAAAAACCAACAAGAAAAAAAATCTTTTCAAACTCTTCCATTTATTTTCTTTCAAAAATAAAGAGTTCTACTCATTAGAAACCCTCAGGTTTTCTTGTATTTTTAAAGATAATATGCCTTCAAAGAAAAACAACTTATTATTCAGCCAGCCTTTCAAAGCCTTTTATTTCAAAGCTTCTTTCTGAATAAACAAATCTATAAAGAGAACAAATTGAAGTTTCTGCTTTTCCTGGTGCTTTACATAGAGGCTACACAAGCTGTCTTCTCTCAAAATGAGTCAGACCTGACAAAGTAACCAAAAATTGTTGGATGTAGCTGGTGGTATTAATTTTTTGTATTTTACGTGCAGACTGGCTCTAAAGCCACAAGAATATTTTTAATTAAAAATTCAAAATGTTAGATCAAACCCTGAAGGTATTTAATACTCTTATTGTTTGCATGGGGATGTTTCAAATGTTTAGAAATAGGCACAGGAAGACTGTGTATAATACAAATAACTATCATAAACATGGCAGCAACGTAATAAAACCATAAGTAGGGTTTGTGATGTAATTTGCATTTGTACTTATTGGACTGATATACAAAATGTCTTTGTATCCAGTTATTACATTCCACAAGAGCTTACTTCAGAGTGAATGAATCCTTTAAGGCATCGGGAGGAACTGTCTTACTCTGACTAAACTGAGTTACCCTCCCCAAGATGAGAGATTGATTACTCAGGTTTTAAACCAGAGAAAACATACTGAGAAATATAAAGATTTTGTTGCTAGAGCAGAGATTCAGGGAATACAAAGACAGGAGTAAAATGTCCTCAGAAGAACTGGAGAATGGAGTTTGAAATAAGAAGGAAATGTTAATTTTCTTAGGTGATTTCTTATGTGAATGGGGCACATGGAACTCAATGACTTGGAAATCATAATGTAAATAAGTGCAAAATAATGCAATTTATAGGAAAATGTGGAGGAATATCTGAACTCTCACAGGATTGTAGTCACTTCTTCACTTAGGAAGAAGACCAAGGCATTGCTATGATGAGCTCAAACCTTGTGTAAATTGCTTGATAGTTTCCTACAGTTAGTACCTGAGTAACAACTGAAAATAAAAAAAGAGGTTCAAACGGAGTACACAAGACTCTGTGATGGCTGATATGAGCTTACAAAGGAAGAAATCAAAAGAAGCACTCTGTGTGATTCTGTGCCACAATATTTGACTTCATATTAAAAGCAGGTACAAATGGAGTACAAGTGCAGTCAGAGACTGGAGTAACAGAGAACTCTTCTGTCCCTGAAGTCAGCTAAAAACTCTGGAAGCTACTCTTACTTAAAGATACTTTTTTTTTTTTTTTTTTTTTGTGGAGTGAAAGAGCTCTGAGGTAGAGCACAATAAAGAACAATTTCCAACATCAGGAATGAAGAAATACTGTGTTCTAAGTGGGCCCTTTAAAAGAATAGAGAAGTGCATCTATAAATTCTGACATGACTGTGTGTTTTACGACTACTAACCTTGTGATTTTGCTTTGAGGCAGACAACTCATCATATTGTATCACCTAAAAACAAGGCTGGTGTAGCATCTGCCAAAGGCCGTTTTGGTAGTGCTTGCCACCTAGTGGATTACTGCTTGTATACACATATGAGAAGGATCATCTGCCACAAAAATATTTGACAATCACACTATTAATCACACTAATATTTAATTATACCCTATAGAATCTGAATACTACTCGATTTATTTTTTGTTGGAATGAAATGCTCATGAAAATTGAACTAGAAATTGCAAATATTTTCAAAACTTCTATCCATTTTCTGACAGCTGTATTTGTAACTATGACAGGACTTGGTGACCAGCAAAATATGGAATTTGAGAGCCAATGAGTAGTCAGTGTGCGTGGCCATGGACTCAGCTGCAAACTCAAGCCCCATGCTAACATATGTTGGCTGGTGCTCTATGGTGAGTACATTTGGTGAACATCAATGAGCTCATTGGAATTTATACCCATTATTTCTGCTTCTTCTGTTAGAGTTAGCTGGGGTCCTGTCATTTTTATAAATTTCTGCTATGTATACATTAGTAACTGGATTTTATCAGCTTTTCCTCTTCTCTTCTCTTAGCTGAAATGCCTGGAGTGGTTGTCATCCGTTTTGTTGACCTGAACATGAATTTCTACCTGGCTAATAGTTTACCCTTCATTACTGCCCACTGGTGTTATGGAGATCACAGGTGTTGCTCATATCATATCATATCATAACACAATGCAAAAATTTGTATGTAAGTTACAAGGGTTCCATCAACTACTTACAAAAACCACTTTTCCACACAAATTTAATCCTCCTGCCAAAATTTGAGTCCCCTCTTTCAATTTTGACTACAATTGAGCTTTTACTGAACTTTTTAATAATCAATATATTTTAAAAATATGGACTATTTTACCAGAATTTTCTCCAAGACATCCAGCCTACAGGCAACAGTCAAGGGAAGTTATCAGCAACAGGGAATTATCAGGTTTGAATATAACAGGTTTTATGCTACACTGATGTTTGTAATAGTATTTTTTATTATTCCATGATGATGACAATGTGGGAAAATTCTAGCCAATAGCTGTACAGTATTCACGAATAATCAATTTATGCTGTACACTTTTAGGAGAATTTCCAATTAAACTTACTAAACTCAAGAACATACCTTAATTCTTAGTTGTTACCAATATGTTCATATAGATAATTTTACTTTTATAGCATTTTATGATCACTAACCTATTTATGAGTAACTGGATATGCAGATGTTAAATTGGGTCAGGGGTCTGTGCTTAGTCTGGCTGTTACTTATCTGAGGGTATTTGGATCTTACAGTGCATTATGTTACCATTACATATCAGAAGTCATGATCTTCCTGTATTTGCTATGGCATTCTCATGACAGGATAGTTTTGGTTTGTTTTTTTCCTCCCTCTAACAACTGCTATGAGGAATTTCTGTTATGATTAGAAGATGAAATAAAAATTGTTTATAGAGTGATTTCCTTCACTTTCCTTTATATACTGATTATGTTTGTAAGACTAAAAAGTACATAAATTTCATCAAAAAGATCATCATAAATAGTCGAAATTAAGACATATATAAGAAACTTTGTACAACTGTCCTCCTGTTTTTGAGAAGCAAGTGAGGAATAATTTGATCTTTATCCAAATTTAGAAAGCTATATTTTAGTACCATAATGAAAATCTGTACTCAGTAGTATCAGAAGATTGAAAAAGCATTTTTATTAATATATAAAAAAAGAATAAAGAAAGCAGACATTGTAATTAAATATTTGGTCTCATCTACAAGTAAGTACCTTGGATAATAAAATAATTTTTTAAGTTCTTCTGAACAGTTAGAAACAGAGGAAGGAATTTTCTGAAATAAAAGCAGAAGAAAGAGACTTCTGAAATAGAAAATATTTGGCAATATCTTTTAGTCACTCAATAAAATATTCATGTAAACAAGTAATCCATATTTACAATATCATATGCCATATTCTTGGTTACATGTAGTAAGAAATACACATGTAATTACATTCAATTTTAAAATCTAATTTGTACCATCATTTTTCAGTTTCATTAATGTTGGAAAGAACACTCTTCTGCTTCTGTGCATAGTACTGCATGACAGCATGTAAATATAGTATTTCTTTTTCCAGGCATCTTAAAAAGACAGCACTTTCAGTGTTAGGTTTTGTAACTTCCTGTTT
Organism: Drymodes brunneopygia; assembly: GCA_013400955.1. Taxonomy (NCBI): domain Eukaryota; kingdom Metazoa; phylum Chordata; class Aves; order Passeriformes; family Petroicidae; genus Drymodes; species Drymodes brunneopygia. The sequence goes on along the minus strand of VZTZ01028730.1, from coordinate 163,266 downwards.
TTTATAGGAATCCAAACCTGGAACGTCAGCTCTACAATCACATTCCTGTAAAAACAGTCATGGAGATGATTTCCAAACATGCAGAAAAATCCTGATGAAAAAGCTAGAGTTCTGCCTTCCATTTGAATCTTTGAAAATACACTTTTATATTTCCTATGTTGCTACTGTATTTATGTTACTCATAAGTACAGGTAAGAAAATTTGACTGAAAGGAAAGTTAACAGAAGGCCACTTTGAGAAGCAGGTTTAGGACTATTACTCTCTGAAGACCTATGTATTTTTATTTAGTATGAACTAACCACATGTTTTGCAAGGATACTTTGAGGCCTTTTTAATCAGTTTAGAATTGAGCCAAAAGTTTATATTTTGTCAGTTTTAAATTGGACACACCAAGGTTGATCGAGGTTTAGGAGCTCACAGCTACTGCATCTCATGGGGACCTTCCAAAGACCAGCAGCTAGAATCCCACAGTTCATGCACATATCACTGATTATAAATTCCCCAAATGGAATCTTCCAGCTTCTGCTGAGTTTCTACTATCATGTTTAACCACTAAGCTGGAAACCAAAATTACGTTCTGTGAGGCTCCCCTCAAAAGGTTGCTAATCCTTGATTATCAGTTAGTTTTGTATCACAGAATCACAGAACAGTCAGGGTTGGAAGGGACCTAGAAGGATCAGTGAGTCCAGCCCTTAAGCAAATGGCCCACATGAGGTTTGAACTCACACCCTTGGTGTTACTTGTACTTTGCTCTTCATGAGAATAGAGCAATAAAGAAGTGCCACCGTTCTTTTTTCAAGTATCATTCCCCTGGAACAGTACATGGAATACAATGGAAAACAGAAGGCAAACTGGTTATTTTAGCTTAACTCTAACAGCATATAGAACCAATCACCTAAAAGCTCTTCATTTCAATACATTCAACTCAGTGCTGTAACAAAAGAAATCATAGATTTTTTTGTTTTTTCCAGTACTCTGTACAGTTAGTTTCTTCCAGAACAATCCCTAGGACACTGACTATCTTCCATACCAACATGTGCTTTTGTTATGTGACCTGGTACTATGCTAGGATTGAGTGAGCTCATTTTCACAGGTGGATGAGACACAGTAACAGGCCAATACATAACAATTTAAAATGCTGTTGCCTGTGTGAGTGCAGTATGGAAAGCTGCATAGTAAATTACTACAAATGAGCTCATTTATTCACTTCTCCTGTCATGCTTTACTGTTTGATTCATTGCACATAGTGGGACTGGAGGAGTGCTCACACAATAATTTAGTAGTTTAGTTTAGTATTCCTTCTGTCATACCTGAATTGTACATTAAAAGCAGGTATTTTCTACAGTGAAAAAACACACCAATGTGAGGCTGGTCCCAGCCACCCACAAACCTCTAAGTGAAAATATAGAACTGTGGGTTGTATTCCTTAAGTACCAAATGGTACAGCAGAAATGTTTAAAAAATATTTTATTATGCTAGCTTTCTGTACTGCATTCACATAATAATAAAATATTATTACAAATCAAATAAGAGGGACTGAGGTGCTTCTTGTCAGAGAAGACCCAAAATAACTCATGTCCAAAATAATTTGTACTAACACTCAATGAACTACAAGAATGGCACATTTGTTGAAGGGTAATGTATTAAAACGTTTTTAAAATCTGAAGTAGATAAAAATTTATGTAGTATTTTAAAAATAGGAAATTATATGCTGTCTGAAACTAACTATATTCCAACATGAACAGTGGTAAATTTGGACTTCTACTGGGCTCTGCAGCTTTTACAAGAGATTATAATAGAATGGCTTATCATTTGGGACATGTGCAGTCCAAATAATCTACAGTAATTATTTTTCTATAGTAGTAAAAGTATAAATATTGTTTGTGAAATTAATGAATGAGTGTAATACATTGATACTTCAATTACTGGAAAGAGCTATAAAAGTAAAGTGCCAGTAGGAATTCTTCATTATTTAGAGAAAACTGCATTATTTAACACTGTCATTTCAAACTTAAAAGTCATCGAGTTTATATAGATTGCTTATAGACTAAAGCATGTCTTTATGTGTATGATATTAATACTTGTGATGTCAGTGTGGAGATACCCAAATTGGCTTTCATTTAACAGGTAGCATTTTATTCAAACAGCAAAGCTCACCTGTGTCTACAGAAAGCATTTCTCACTTGAAGCTCATTTTTTTTCTGTGAGACTGATAGCAAATTTTTCTGGTTTCTAACCTCCTAATTTCTAGTCTAGTACTATAAATCAACAGAACTGTGCAATCAAGTCAAGATATTAACATGTTGCCTTCTGGGATAAAAGGAAGACTTAGTTCAAGTGATACATTTTTCTAAGCATGTTTTTATAGCTTTTCAAATAAGACAAATTTTGCATTTGGATGTCTTAAATTTTCCTTAGATTTCAGTAACAATTGCACATAATTCAAAGCCAAATATGGTCTGTATACAATATGTTTGGTACAATTTGTCAAAAAGTCAAGAGATACATTCTGATTTAAAAAAAACAAGACCAAAAATCCCCAGAAGTTTCTAAAGCAAACATAACGTTTTATGAAGATATCAAGCAAACTCTTAATTTCTTTTTTTTTAATTTAAAATTTTAGAATAAACATTTTTATGAAGCAACTCTGTAAAGTGCTGAATGACCTCAAATCCCATAGAACATAGCAGCTGGTAAGGGGGTTAATCAACTAGAGAAATCAGAGCTTTAAAAAAAGTGAACATTACCAGAAAATTTATGTGTGACAAACTAAATTATTGTCTGGTATGCTTCATGGCTGATTCATAACATGCAAAATCACTCAAGAGCAAATTTAGTCTGAATCTTGTTAATTTTTTCATGATTATAAGAGATATAAGCATTAAATAAGAAATTATATGGAAAATAGTTTCCAAGTATGTGATTTTCCCATGATGTCATTCATGCTCTTGTTTTTTTAAACAAGGGCTAGGCATGGGTCAGTATAATATGTTTGGTACTTACAGAATTTCAATCCATATGCAGAAAACTTGAGTATCTTTCAGCAAGCCATAATAAAAATGAACCTCCAACCTACTTATGTATCAATATAACTAAATTAGAGGGACCCTCACCAGGGGAATTTGGCAATATAATGGTACTTTTCTTCTGTGTATTTCTTTACATAGTTGATCTTTGTCCTGCTTCATCAAATTTGATGTTTTGTTTTCTGGCTGCTTCAGTATTGATCCTCAGATCAGATTTATCTGCATTACTACTGTTTGTCATTGTGGATTCTACTTCTGTGCCTTCAGCAGTTGCTCCAATGGTCCTCAGGATTTTAGCGTTCTCTGCTGGGGGCCGCTTCCAGTGGGGTCTGCTTGCCACCCACAAAATCAGTGAACCAAATACGACCAGCAAAAGACCCAGACAGTTGACCAAAGTTGCTTCTGGTGGGGATGCACTGTATGCAGGGCTTTTCCTTTATAGGGGGAAAAAGAAAGATAAGGTCAGAAAAGATTGTTTTAAAGATAATCCTGGTCTAAAAACAACAGTCTCCTGCTGGGTAGGTCTTCAATACAAACAAAACAAAATAGTGTCCCAATATTGGATGCTGATTATTCTGGGCAAATGGAAGTGTAGTTTGCAATAAAAAATCTTAATAAACACATAGAAACAAATACTCACAATGCAAATATAAGCTTTTCTGTGATTCCCATGAGGGCTGTTGCAATCACTGTTGCAAAGATGGTGAGACCTGAATAAACATGTATTGGCATGAGAGCTGCTCGGAGATGAACTGGAGCAAACGGGAGCAGAAAGACAGCGAAACCCAAGACAAGCTAAAAACAAAAGAGATTCACAGTTAAAGCTAGACGGAAAACAAGCTGCACTTCTCAAGCAGAATAAAAATAATCATAAAAATTCCATTCTGAGATGTCTTCAGGTAAAAATTTGAAAAGAATTGGCATTTCTATTTTTAAATGTATTTCCTGTCAAAACCAAAGCAAAATTCTGGATTAGCGTTTGGGAAGCAGAATTATCAAATGTTTCATAAATTATCCTATGTAATATTAGTGTACAACTTACTGATAATGCCCAAACTCCAACCAAACTAAGTACTGAAAGCATGAGTTTTCAGTGTCACTAATTCACTAAAATAGTAAAGGTGTGAGAAGCTACACTTTTAGACTCTCATCAAGTCCTGTTCTCTGCTCCTGTTACAGATTTGCACATACAGGCACATCAGAAGGCAGTCTAACCTTCTGACTTGAGTGGATTAAATAATTTTACCTTGTTAGAATTTCAGTTAAATTTAAGTGCCTATCTTTAGAAGAGGAGTGGTCTTTCAATATACCAATCACATGGCATTTACGGAATGAAGACATGTATGGGTGGCATCAAGTTATTCAGGGGACATCAAGTTATTCAGGGTCCTATAAGCACTAACTTTGTGATGGAAAATAACCCATCGTGTCCCATGGTTGCAGCCACAGGCTTGCCCAGACATATGGAGGTTGCATCCCTTCTTAGTTTGTTCTGCCATCACCCCTGCTGCTAAATTAGGCACAGTGCATGAATTTGTATTTCATCTTGCTTTAACTCAGTCTTAATCCTTGTTTTATCTTTCCATAATGGATTAGAGAGCCTAGTATTTTCTCCCTGGGAGGCTTTATAGTACACTATAATCAAATCATCTCTTAATCCTAGATCTGCTAAACAGCTGGAGTTTTTTAAGTCTTGCACTAGAAGATAGCTTTTCCAGCTCCCAAATTACTTCTCCAGAGTTTCTTTGGGTTTGTTGCTTTTTAATCATCTGATTACTCTTTCATATTTAAAAAAAATTATTCCATAATATTTTACATTAGTTTCACTAATGCTGTATTTTTCCTAATGTCACAGCATGGTGAGAGCTCATTTAGAGCTTCGTGTCATTTTTGAATACTTCTTTCCAGAGACATTGTTTTCCAAGAGACAGTCTCATTTTACATTTTTGCCCAATTCTTAAATTTATGTCAGTGTGCTATACTGTATTAACCTACATGTGGCTTAAATGCAGTATAGTTACAATGTTGTTCCTGTAGGCAGAGTATCGTGCGTGTAGGACTGACCTGCCACTTGTGCTCAGTGCCAAGTGTTAATCTCTGTTAACAAAGATCCTACATTACGACTGCTTTTAGTAGTGCTCAGTCACTTATCAGTCTCTGACTGGAGACTTACATCCCAGACTGGAGGAAGGAACACCAAGGATCTTTAGATGTGACAGGCAAAGCATTAAGTGCCATTGATCATGCTTACGGTAGCAAAATGAAAAGTAGAACTAAGATCTTATTCACAATTCTTCATTTAACCTTTAGAAAAAATGCTGGTACTCAGTGTAGTGGCTGCACAGACTTCCTTGAAATAGCTGCATTATTAGGACAAAGAATATCTGAGCATTGTTCTTATTCATTCATATTCATTCTTGTTAATTTGTTGAGCTATACAGAAGAAACTCAACAATGCTGCAGTATGCTTTCTTTTTTTCTAAATGTTACAAACACTGTTTCAACACTATTTCTTATACCTCTTGGCCTGAGCAGTGAAGGATAAAGTCCAGAACCCAAATCCCTTAACTGAGGGCTTTCTGTGCTTCATCATAGATAATTAAGTCTTTTTTCTTTTTAGTCTTTTGGAAAAAAAAAAATTTGAAGGAACAAAATAAATTTCTATAGTGTAAACATAATATAGAGAGTTCAGAATGTATATGCAGAAGCATCTGTATGTGTTCTGTAAATTTCAGGGCATGGGTGCTCTTCTTTGCCAAATGCAAAATGTACTAAATTAGCCCATTTTACATTATAATAATGCTAATTCTCTGCCAAGAGGAGCAGTTCAAAGCATGCCCATGAACACCTATCAAAGTTCTGCAGTCAGGGGAAAACTGGTTAGCCAATAGTAGCTCGTTCAGATGTCGGATCCTTTACATCTCTACTGCTCCCTGATGCACTTGTTCTGCTGATTAACAAAAGTCTTGAGGCCAAGAAGTGACTACTTAAATTTATGATAGCTGAAAAAAGAAAAAAAACGAAAAAGTTGTTACTTCATTTGAGACTTCCTTAATAAAAGCTCTAATGATATTTAAATATGCTGCCAGCAAACCAAGTCACTTGCTTTAAGTTCAGGACTTAACAGAGCTTAGAAACACACTACTGTGTAATTGTATTGTAAATTAATGGCCATTATCCCAGCAAATAAACAAAATATGCTTAAAAATGTGTTTTTCTTCCAATGATCCAGTATTTGTACATTAACACGCTAATTTGCCAAATCATAGTGTAAAATGGCTATCCCAGGAGTTACAATGTACTACTGAGGGCCTATTTTTCCTGAATTACTCAAAACATTCTTCAAATTTACAACCTGTTTATAAACACAGTTAGATTCTGACCTGGAGAGAGTAAAATATAACAGCAGCCAGCCCAATCCAGCTGTGCAGACTGTACATGTTAGGAATGTTCTTGGCATTGTGGTAGTCAAACACAGCTACCATAGAAACAATTGCAAGGATCATAGCTATGGTGTTTAATCCAGCATGTATGAACTTCATTAGGAGTTTGCTGCACTTCCAGGTCCAGGGCAATCTATACACAATAATAGCTGAAAAAAGAAGAGAAACAAGATTTTAGGCCTTACAGGATAACTTCTTTCAGATGTTAACAATTGCATACTTCACATAGTTACACTGTAAATTACAGCAAAATCCAACCTTAAGTCTTCTAAAAAGTCTATTAAAAGGCTTTTTCTCATGCACTTAGCATAGCATAATCTGAATGTACAACTGAGGCTTAAATATAGCTTTTAGGGGATTTTTTCTCAATTAAAAAAAAATCCCACAAACTTAAGCGTGTTTCAAAAAAACCCCAGTAAATAACTTGCTGTCATCTTTTCCTCAGTCATTAAATTGATCTAACAAGGATATGGCATAGGATTTTGATTTTTCTGCCACTAGTCAGAGTGGAACAATATAGCCTGATTCATATGTTGTTCACTTATTGAGAAAATGTGTAGGATTATTTTATAATGTTTATTCTCTTTGTCAACTTTGGATAATGCTATTGTCTAATTGCATAGATACTTACATGGCTCTCTATTACATTGATATCAGTAGGACTACTTTGAATGGGAAAATGCTCTTCAGCATAAGGGAATCATAATCTGACTCCCAGGAGACAAAAACTTTTGACAAATACAAGCCTTCCACCACTGTTAGATGAATGTGGGGAAGTTTTGCCTATACTTGAATTAATAACTCTAGCAGACAGTATTTTGTCCAGTCTGAATAAAACAATAATATCCATTGATCTAACTCTAGATGGTCCATAGGAATAACTTAACCTAGGGCTGCTTCTTGCCGAGTTTTCTCCAAGATCCCCACTGCCCCTGTCCTGCCACAGCTGTCCCCTGTCTGTCATATGAGCCAGTTGCTTTCCACAGGGGACACACACAGGCCAGATTACATCACTGCAGCACCAGGTACATCTGGTTACAAACTAGGTAATCATTCTTATGTGTGACAGCACATAAGTATATTCAGGGAACAGGGGACAAATGTTTATGAGGACAACTCATAATTTGACCAATAAAGACTATTGCCCCCATCTATAATGTCTTGTCTGAGCAAAGTCTGAGCTCCATCTTAATTTAAGGCTTCTGCTTATGAAATTACAGTGAAAACTTTATATATAATTAGCTATAATAAAACAAAGGAATAATAAGTTATGTAGGTTTTTTTAAAGATCCTGTTCCAAACATTAAGAAATAGAAAAGTATTACCTGATAAATGCAAAGATTAGAGATTTATTTAAGTGATTCTTATGTGCCCTACTCATTCATTATTTCTCCATAACCCTTGCATTTTAGGCAAAAAGCAGAGATTATGAAAAATCAATAGAATATTCTCTCTACATGTTCTGAATAGTAGTAATAAATGACAAATTCTTTCCAAGTTCTGTTCACACTTTTTTAAAATTTGGGTGCATTTCAATAAATACAGTACTACACTAAATAATTCACAAAGAAAACAGTTTACAAGTCAAATTTCCATACTATGATCAGATTTTAAATCAATGTATGCTTTTACATACTGTGTGAAAATATACCGGAATGAAAGTGTTCCTTAGAATATTTAAATATATACAGTGCTTAGGTTGTTCTTGGCTTTCTACCTTAAAAAGCAACAGTAGTAAATCCTAAACAATCAGGAAGATAGAAACTTTGTTTTTAAGATGGTTTGACTGTCTTAAAGCAATCTGTTACATAAATATGGTTTCACACACCAAGCTTATCACCTCCAACAGTTCCCCAAAGTGACATTACATGATAATGTTAGACTCAAAGAATCCTAGAATCACTAAGGTTAGGAAATACCTCTCAGATAATCAAGACTGACCATTAACCTATCCCTGCCACGTCTACACTACACTAAACCATGTCCTGAGCACCATGTTTATGTTTTTTGAACATTTCATGGGCAGTGATTCCATCACTTTTCTGGGCAGCCATTTCAATACCTGGCTACCATTTCAGTGCAGAAATTTTTGCAAGTATCCAGTCTTAACCTCCCCAGGTGCAACTGGAGGCCATTTCCTCTTATTCCATCACTTGTTTCTTGGGAGATGAGATTGATCCCCACTTGCTACACTCTCCTTTCAGGCAGCTGTAGAGAATGATAATGTCCCCCCTGAGCCTCCTCTTCTTCAGTCTAAACAACTTCAGCTCCCTCAGCTGGTTCTCATCAGACTTGTTCTCCAGACGCTTCACCAGCTTCATGACCCTTCTCTGAGCATGCTCCCAGCACCTCAATGTCTGTCTTGTACTGAGGGGCCCAGACCTGGACACAAGATTTGAGGTGTGGCCTCACCAGTACCAGGTGCAGGGGAACAATCACTGCCCCGGTACTGCTGGCCACACCATTGCTGATACAGGCCAGGATTCTGTTGGCCTTCTTGGCCACCTGGGCACACGCTGGCTCTCATTCAGCTGGCTGCCAATAGCATCCTGCATTAGGCTATTATTACTCAGCTTAGTACTAATGATAATGACCTCTAATTTTGTAAAACAGATGTGTCAAAAGGCCCCAAAACAAGCCTCAACATCCCATGAGGATATTCCCAGTAAATCCTCCCTACTATATGACTATAACTTATACACAATACAACATTTCCATCCTGTGTATAGACTAATAAACTCAATAAACAATTGGTTTAGTTATTGTTTAAAATCCTCTACTCAAATTTGACCAAGTTTTTTTAGCTATACCTTTCTGTTATCAACTACTTAAAGACTTCTTTTTCTTGTATGTGTCCAAAGAGGTATCTGATTTCCCACTCTCATCCAAATTGCTTTGAAGTCAGTGGCAGACTTCAGTCAGCCAAATTTGAATCAGATTCACAGTGGTTTCGTATCTGTTGGTATTTCATCTGACTTACTACAATACCACTTCAGTCTCCAGCTTTGCTTTTCCTATTATGTAATAGGACTTCTTCCCTAAATAATGCTGTATTATTAGTAATTCCTTGTATGTGTGTGGTTTCTTAGCTATAGTGAACTTCCATTTACTTTATATATATCCTTACCTATGCACAGCTTGGGGCAACCCCCTTTCTCTGTGACACAGGGAAAAAACTGACTTTCAGAGGAAAAAATAGAAAATACATAGGAAAAAGCTGCAGAAAGCCTCTCCGTATTTCCTTCGAAAGTTCTATGCTTATATAAAAAAACAATAGGTTGAGCACATTAAGTGGTATAACGCTTGGTGAAGTTAACAGGTGGTTTTCATTGTTTATTTATAGCCTGAAATTACATTTCCTATTGAGCAATATTATGTAAAACAACTTCAAAATACCGTTTATTGCTCAATAGTAGTCTGCAGCTTAAAGCCAGAAGAAGGCTGAGAATAGCCCCACTCCCAGTGAAAAACAAAAATTTATGGTGTAAGATCAAATCACAACATTCCCTTCATAGCTAGAACCAGACAGCCTTTGGCATCTTCCAGCCTTTTGACTGGTTGGAAGTGTAATGGGAAAATGTTAGTCCACAGCTAAACTCTATGAAATCCAAAAGTTCATACACTCTTGAAGAAAAAAAAAAAAAAAAAAAAAAAAAAAAAAGGAAGAAGCAACCCTGAATCTTAATGATTATATGTTATTTAAGCAACAGAATAAATGATTAATTTAAGAGATACACTAAGTCTAGCCTCTAGCCTGAAGAACTGCATTTTAATAGTGCTTATGGTGCTACATTTTCTCTGGCAAAAACAGCGTTCCTAGTTCAAGCTTCTGTGGTACTGAACTTTCCTTTCTCTTCTTGGGACATGGAAGAGAGCCAAAAGAGAAACTTTCCTAGGGCAGCATTTCTGGGATTTTGATTTTCAACTTGTATAAATTCCAGCTGCCTAGGAAAAACACAACTCGCAAGCACTACTCAAAGTGCACGGCAATCCCCGG
>VZTZ01028730.1:76167-152789 GCA_013400955.1 Drymodes brunneopygia | reverse complement strand
CCGGGCCAGGATAAACAAGTGCTTGCGGAAAAACCCCCAAAACAACCCAAACCCCGTATGTAGCAATTTTGGCTTATTACAAGGGGCTCTTTGTCCCTTCTCCGGGAGAGCTGGCTTCCTAAACCGCGAACCGGCTGCTGCGCTCCCGCTGTCACCGCTACCGGCCGCGGACCGCCCCGGCGCCTCCGCCCGGAGCCTCCCGCGCCCCGGGCAGCCCCGGCCCCGGGCAGCNCGGGACGGGACGGGACAGGAAGGGACGGGACGGACGCAGCAGGGGCGGGAGCAGGAGCAGGGCGGCACTCCGAGCTTCTCCGCGCCCCTCCACCTTGCCAGCTCCGAGCGCCCCGTCACATTCAGAATTCCGCCTTAGAAAAGAATGTTCTGTATCAGCCTGTCCCCTGCCGTGGTGGCAGTCCCACTGCGCTCCCCCCGCCGCAGCCAAGGAAGGGAGCTGATGGTCGCGGGGCTGTTACGGAGGTTGGGGTGTTCACAGACCCGCCATTAAGATAAGCCACCACAGCCATAAGCACTTACAGATAAAGCAGGAGCGCTGTTACCGTGAAGAGACAGATGGCGCATACAGAAAATGCAGAGAAGGAGGAGCGCACTTAATTAAAGACACTGAAGTTCTCTACCTGAAGCAGTCTTGCCATCATGATCTCCCCCTTCCCACTGAGTGCTGCAAATATAGAACAGATACTAACCAGTTTCATATGTGGAGTCTGGCCTAAGTATGCAGGAGGATGTGGACGTTGTTCTGTTGAATAGCATAAATATATCAAATATCCACTAGCAAAGAAAGGGAATGCATAAAACTTAGACAATTCCAATAGATATAGAAAGGCCCATTGCAAGGAAGTTATAGAGGAAGATAGGAGAGAATAAAACAGAATTGCAAAAGAGACAATAGGCAACCTGCCAAAAATATAACATGATAGATTAGACTAGTTTAGTCAAATCATATAGTCAGCAGTTACTTTATGTTTTGGTGTCATTCAGCTGGCTCTGAAGCCTGTCATGTGTAGAAGGAGGATACATCTGAACATGTATTCAATACTGCTTTTCTGGTATTTGATTAGCTTGCTTTCAAAATATCTATAGTGTTGAACTACGTATGAATTAGAAGTTCATTAACTGATTGAGAGAAAAAAAGTACTATTTACTCTGGCTAGCATTTGAGCTGTGTCGTATCTCACACTTAAACTGAGGCCTAGAAAATTAAAGGAAACAGTTTTATGAGACTTAAAATGGTTTCAGTAGAATACTGCCAGTTCAAACACCGTACTTCATAAAGTGTTGGAAATATCTACATAGAGACATGAAGACCAAGTCAGATTGGAGGGGGATGCAAATATATTTCTTCATTATTCTCTTTAATCTCCTAAGAATAGATGCTGATGTTTTAAAGAAAAGCTTGACTTGAGCATCACTTGTATAAGGATATTTAGCTTTAAGTTGCATGGATTTGGTGTGACCTGCCCTCAGGATTTAACTGGTTGCTCATTCTACTCACAATGGTAACTAGAACACTGATACTGTTAAATTTCACAAGTCACAGCATCTAAGAGAAGATCTAAGCCCTGAATCTTCTGATGAATGCACTCATGCATAAACTTGTGAGAGTGCCAGATTGTCATTAGCGTATGAGGCACACAGGTCATCTCAATATTATGGTTGTAAAAATCTTACTAAATTTTCTATGGATTCTTAAATAAAAGTTTTCTGTACAGACCAGCATATAATAAAGCTGTAGATCTGCCTACTTATGCACAAAAAATGTCATGTAGGTTAAACAGAATTCTATTTATACGTTATCAATTTTGGAATATTTTTACCTGTAAAAATATCTTTTTCTCTACTTATCTGGAATCCTTTATTCATTGTCTTTTAAACAATCTTATAATCTTCGGTGTCTTTTTTTAAAAAAAGCAAGTATTTCCTTAAAGAGTATTGTAAAACTTTCAGATTTATGTTGAAATGTTACAGGTTGCAAAGCATCAGTTTCATGGTGCTTATCAGTTCAATTTTTTGCACAAAAATTTTAAAGAAAGGATTCACAGGCCCCAAAATGTGTCCATTCTTTCCAGTTATATGGAGTGATCTAATAAAATTACTTCTGTCTCTGTAAGGCCTAAAAACTGACATAAATATTTATTTTAATTTACCTCCTATGAACCAAAACCTTCCAGTTGCAAAATGCTTCCAATTCCCACTGATTTCAACCAGCCGTGGTTACATCCAGTATCCCAACAGTCCAATTTAGGAATCTTCTACTCAAGTGGATTTTACTTAACCTAAAACTATATCTGTGGGAAGACTTGCATGAATTCCTATAGCTCAAACTGGTTTGTCCTGTTAAAGCAGCAAATAAAAAGAGCAGACACAAAATTCTATTGAACTGAAAATGAAGCCTAGTTTTAACAAGTAATGATGAACACATTTTTTTCAAAATAGAATTGAAGAAAGTCTAAAGCTTAGAGATTGTTAAATAAACCAAACCAGAATAAAGTGCAAAATAAATTGTTGGACAAAGTGAAATGTTCTTTATTGAACATCGCTAACGCAGAAGAGATTTCAAGCAGCACCATTAGTAACTCTGGCCTGTGTTTCCCAGCATTTCCTGTTCTTCCACCTCTTCTTGCCCACCTGGTGAAAATGCCAGATTGGTACAGAATCAGAAGCAATCCTTAGCACAGCTAGGATGTCTGAGTGGATTTCATGTTTACTTGGGGGTGGGAACTCAACATGATACAGCTGAGGGCTGAATGACGCACTTGATCATCTGTTTGGAAAATGAACCCCCACTGGCATAAAAATGAAACTATCCTGTATGGGGCTTTCAAGTCTCTTGGATCAATGAACACCTGCTTTCATTAACCATTACTGTGAACAGGTTTTACAGCAGTTCATAATCTAATCTTTTCCAGAGCCTCTGTCTCCCAGTGACAATGATGTTTTTCCAGTACATTACCAGCTCTGTCAGTGTGTGTTCCCTCTTAGCAGCTCTGGTGGGACATGGTCTAACATGCACTTCTTTCTTTGGGTGGCTGCATTGTCAGAGGTAGGATAACTGTGACTTCAGACCTGGAAGAACTACAAAGTAGACAGACAAAAGAAGACCTACAAAAGAGACAAAGATTCACAGATTATTTTGAAGAGGTAGCAATGGATTCCTGCCAGTACTGCAGATGTGGTACTTGGCAGCTGCTGCTATCATTGCTATACCATTTATATATATTGAGCACAGCAGCCTAAACATTAGTGTACATAAATGCCTACCTAAGCAACACACCATGCCACCATAGGCCATTATTTTGTGCTTCTGATGCAACTTCTTTAATACAGGAAGTGTTTCTAGTTTCCAAAGACCATTAACCGACTTGTCAGAGTTGTACTTAGAATAAGATTAGAGTCTCTTTTACCAGCTACTACTTTATCTCTTTTTCAATGCTGGATAAGTAATTTAAGATCTAACCCTTAAAATGGATATTCCAGAGAAGTTACAGTATCCCTTAAAGCATTTGGATGAGTTTTTCAGAAGCCTGAAGGTTTTTCAAGTTGTAAACAAACGTGCTGAGATTGTCCAGGCAGCTTTGTTCTGGCAGCTAATTTAACAGGTTATTGTGGAAGCTTCAGAAATACCTCTGTAGAATTTATCTTACCAGGAGTAATACAGACAAAGGAGTTCAAGTAATTAGTGTTTGAATGGCACAAACAAACCAGAATGATCCTTTTACTCTTTTTGGTACTGAGTTCCATGTGTAAGCAACAGAACCATTTGACCTTTGCTACTGAGAACATCACTGATTTGTCTTTGCAAATTGCGACTATGGAACAAGACTCTTCCAATAAATGATTTTCACTTGTTCTCCACCCTAGCAAGAGCTTTTACTGAGACAAAATAAGGCACAAGGTGCTTTTGTCCAAAATGCAATGCTGGTCATAGGCCAGTCATTGTTACCTGTGCAATGAAACTCTTTATTGATCTTCAATCCATAAACATTTTGCTTTTGTGAGTTGTAGAATATTTTTCTAATAATTAAAGTATTTTGTAAAAGTTTTTAAAAGTTGTGGAACTGTGGGACAGCAGTTGGAATTGTCAAAGCAAGATTATGAAGTTTTACTACTTTCAGTTTTTATTTGGCTTTTGCTTTCTTATTTTCCTCCCTACCACTCATCATCCTTGCCAGGGAGTATGTACTCAAATGACAGGAGAAAGGCGGGATGTGCACTCTTTTTATGCTCAAAGCAAATCTTATCAAGAGAAGCCACTCCTTCACATCTTTTAAGTTTCTAGGCTGGGAAATTCCACCTGGGCCTCTAAACAATTGTATTTATCAAATGCAAACAAAGGGCTGGCACTTTTGGGATCCCATTTTTGCCTCTCTGTCCTGAGCCAATCTTTGAGGTGTCATGGTGAAGTGGAAAATAAAAAGTGATTTTGTTGAAGTAGAAATGCTGGAAGTATGCTGCTTTGGTCCACAAAATATTCCTTAGACAGCAATAAAATCAAGCTTTCAGGCAGGACAAAGAAGAGGCAGTGGAATTACAAAGGGCTAAAATAGGAAGAGTGGTGTCAGCATTCAGGAGTTTCCTAGATTTCCATTGCCCCAGAGCAGGGAAATGTGTGCAACCGTGCTGCAAATTCCATGTTAGAGGCAGGCAACATCCAAAGTTGAGAGTTAACTGCAGATACAGGAGATAATAGGGAAAGCTGCCAATGTGTGAGTCTGAAAATGCAAGATCCAAGTAAACATGTTAACAGAATCATTCTGTCTTCTGGCAAGCAGCTGTTACTGGGGACTGTCTGGAGAGCCTGCAAGCCTGTCATGTGGAATGCATTGCTTCTCCTGAAGTATCTCAAGCAAGCCAGAGTTCTTGAGTCACTTTGAGGAGTAATTCCAGTGAATTTTAGCTTCCCCTATCATGTTTCCTTTTTTCTTCCTGAGAAGAATGTGCCCTTACTCTTCCCTAAAAACAGAATGCTTTCAACAACACAGTATTCCTTCTCCACTCAGGCAGGAACAAGGCATTTGTACTCCCAGTTTATTGAGTTACTAATCTATACCAAGTGATTCTTAACAATCACTTCAATGTAACTCTTCACTCTGCTATGATACCTAGTTCCCTTTATTAAAAAAAAAAAAAAAAATCAAAACCAAAAAAGCCAATCAACCTATTTTTGCAGTTGTTAATCTTTTATTAGCCAAAGCAAGCACTTTAACTCCTTTATTCAATCTATAAATATTTGAATGCACTGATATAAAATTATTTCCTATATTCTTTCTAATTCTTTCTATATTCTATAAGAATGTAAGAATATACTAATCTGAATATTTTGGTCATCGCAATTTCAGTAACGCAGAAATAAATACTAAAGTTATAGTTGTATAAATACCAAGTCTAGCAACCAGAGAGCTTCAAGTGGTCCTCTCTGAATTGTTGATACAATTCAGTTATTATTGGTGAGGCATTGCTACAGACAGATCAAGTCCAGAAAAAATAAGCTCTTTAAAGGTTTTGTAGTGTAGCAATACTTGGCAGTTAGAAAAGAACTCAGCTGCTGTTCTATATATTCTTTTGTGCTTCAGTCTTGGAAAACAAGTTTTACTACTTCCCCTTTTTTGCACTTGTCATTTAGGTTTTGTTCATTCTGGCAACAGCAGAAAGCTTGTATCAAACAATCCTAGGTGAAATCTAACATGAATTCACTAGTCCATGACCTTTTTAATTACTAAAGCAACATTTTGCTTTTTGCAGGCCGAGTGCTTCAGAGAGCTTCCTTGAAGCAGCAAACAGCAGCTCCTCCCAGCTGTTCTTTCAGAAAGCACTCAGCCTACATGCCACCCTACACAGGTGTCCTTTCTAGCAGGTATTCCTACTAACAATCTTTATTATAACTGGGAACCTAATTAATCAGCTGTTCTATCTTGTGGGATAGCTGTTACAGTTCCATAAGGAAAAAAAATTCTCCCTGGTGAGTTTTTGGCAATCTTCAGTTACTGTTAGGTAATATAAATGGCATTTTTCTCAATAACAAGTAGAAAGTAAAAGACAAAATGAGAAGAAAATGAGCAAGAAACTGTGCTGTTAAAGTAACTAGACATATCCAGGAAAAAAAAAAAAAAAGAAACATTTCTCCACACTGAAAATGCAGGAAGTTTGGGTGAAGTTACCTAATTGGGAATGCTGGCAGAAGTGTCTAAGATCCCTTCAAGTCTATGTTTGAAATATGCATTTGAGAGTTTTTCTTCACATTAACAGTTCACTTATATATTTACCTCTCTCTACATATGAATATGTAATCTTCTTCCTTTGGGCATCTAGTGCTAGTGAAAATAATGAAAGCTTAGGCCACAAGCCTTTCAGGTTTGATCTTTTAAAGGATGCACTTGAAACTGCATTTGATGTAATTAATTGAGGCTTTATGTGCATAATCTGGAAGCCATGGCATGAGTGCTAAGAACCCCCTGAAAATCACAGGAAGCAAAGGTTCTCAAAATTTCACACTAATAGCTCCTTAGTCTGATTTTTGTAAAATAAAAACCTACCAGTAGATGGGTTTCCTGATGATAAAGGAGCTAGGTACTGCCTATGAGAAATGAAGAAAATTTTTTTCTTCTCTTACTCTAATCTAATATATTAATTCACATTTAGTATCAATTTGACACTACACAATAGTACACCCCTGCCAGCAAGTGACTAAAAAATGCTTGCATATAAAATCTCCTGGTGAAGTAAAGTACTATTTTATTTTTTTCTGGTGGATGGGGTCTGTTTAGAAATTTAACTTGAAGTAAAAGCAGTTGATTTAGGTGGGCTGCCACAAAGCATGCAGGTATTTGTGTTTGGTTTAGATGCATTTATTTTAGGCAGTGTAAAAACTACTGGTTTGTGGTCAGCATTTTCCTCCCATTTAAGTTTATTTTTAGAATTTTCTGGGTCTCTTAATAGGTACAGAAGGCAACTCACAGCTTGAAAAGCACAAACCATAAGCATTTAATGATTCTGCTTCTTTAGTGTGTTCCAGGCTGTACATAGGGTGCCAAGACACTCAGAAGTGTTCAGGGCTACTCATTTGGGATTCTCTGTTCTTAAATAGCTTTCAAGGTGTTTTAAACTAAATAGAAACCTCTTCTGTTTCTGAATGAAAATCTCTATGTGGGACCTGCCAGGATGGAACATCTGCCATTATCTGTAGTGCAGCAACACAAGTATGCATTTAGTGGTAGACTTTCTTACACAAGACTCAATCTTCATCAAAGTCTGGGCTGCCTTTTGGCCATTACAAATTCCTGCATTTTTTAAAGAAAAAAAATACTGATGTACATTTATAGATTTAGCAGACTATCACTTTGTAAGTCTGCCATAGCTTAAAAATAAGCCACTAGGAAGCACAGCAAACTCCTGAAAGCTACGGCTTGTCTTCATGAACAGTACTTGCACTGTTTAATAAATGATGAAGTTTCAATGTCCTTCTCTGGGAGGAACTACTTCAAAAAGCCAAACAGCAATGAGCATAAAATTTATCTTAAGTATCTACTTAGAAGTTGGGTTTTCTGTCTTAAGCATACAGCTTCATATTAGTTTTTACCTTCATGTATTTTACACAGTTACTTACAAAATAGCAGGTAATGGACAGGTATTCTTTCCTGGACCCAAAGTGAAAACTTATGGCAGATAAGGTGGAAGTTTGGTGCTGCTGCTGCCCTTTATTTCTACTGTTGGTTCATTAGCCTCTAAAATGTCCTTTTAGGTTTTTTTCCCACAACTGTAATTCTGTAATTCACTTTTTCTTTTGCATTACATTTCCTTTAAAACCTCACAATAGAAAATATTTGTTATTCTACTGAATTGTATCATCTAGAATGATCCACACTCAATTAGCAAAGCGCGGAGCAAAAAGAAATATTTGCATTTAGAACTACCATGCTTATGATGACAGTGATGGTAGCGAGTTCTGTTTTGATGAGCTGTTCTCCTGAGCCCATCTTTGGCTTGCATTTGGAAAAACTTTATCACCATGAAATCTACAGTCTGTGCTTTGTTGCTGTGGGTGTTTTTTTAATTTAAAATGAAAGCTTTCATTCTGCAGATTTTGAATATATGACATAGCACTCCAGTGTATCAGACAGGCTGCACACAGCAATAAGGGTGAAGAGCTAGGGGCTTTGGCTCAGTCTGAACAACTCCTGATCCTTAACAGGGTCAGGCAGAGAATTGCTTGGTTATATATATATTTATATCTGTACAAACATATTAAAAGATATATTAAAAAGACAGTAAAATACATAATTTATTAATATTTCTCTTTAAACCAAAACATACACAACCAGAAAACCTGAGTGATTTTATTTCTCACACAAAACCAAGAGAAGGATTTTGTCTAAGTGGTTTAATGGTAACACTACAATTTCCATACTACATACAAAATTTATCCTAGATAGTTTTACATACTTCGATTAATTAACAGTTTATATTAGAGTTGCATAGGTAAAACTATATAAGAAAGACCACAGCAGATGGTAGATAAGTAAGTCCATGTCTTTCTCCTTGATGTCCAGTATTTCAGTCCTATGGCTGAAGAGAAGCAATAAATGCTGCATCTAGCATTAATGATGAACTGGTGAATACATGAAAAGCCATGGAGAGCTACAGGCAAGCGTAAAGTGTCACAAAGAAAAAAAGAAACAAGACCTTATGTAGTAGTATTAAATGTTAAGATTAAATCCAGCCAGAAAAACAGTAGTTGACTATTTCATATGTATGGAGTATCCTTATCATTTAAGGATAAAGAGCATCCAAAAGTCTCTGTAGCTGGTGCTTATGGCTTAAATATATACAAAAGTTCTCCCTCCTTTTTTTTACAAAACACTTTCTGGTTTTTTTATAGCATTAAGAATCATCATCTCTTGCAGTATCACAGACCATTTGGTAAACATGACAACTGAATCTCCTGTTAGGCTTCTGTTCTATATGTAATACGAGGTCTTTGTCAAAGTAAACTTCATGACTGTAAGTCTGAAATGAGAAAAAAAAATTCAGATTGCAATTCTATTTCCACAACTTGCTAATATCCGTATCATTTTCCACAAGGAACAAAAAATATTTAACACTGGTGAACTCTATGATCAGGCAGAAATTTTGTGTGGATACACAGAGATTACTCTTCCAGATAAAGGACAAAATTTAAAACTTGGAGAGGTTTCTCACATCCCTATTTTAGGAATCCAAATTCAGAGCATCCAATTTAAGATCACAACTTGCCTATGCAGTCAATGATAAAAGAGGTGCAAAGGTGCTGAAAATTTCAGACCATCTAAGTTGGATGTCCACCTAAACTTGGACTGTATGAACAGCCCATTCCATCTTCCCAAATATATACACAGTGAGGTCTATGCTTCATTCCATGCATGAGTAGTTCAAGTTAAACTAGGGAGACTATTTAATGGTTGTAAAGTAAGTCTGATGTAACTAGCCACGGAGTGAATATTTAAGTTGAGAAATACTTCAGAAATACATTAAGGACGACCCTTACCCCAACCAAAACCCCCCCCAAACAAATCAACCAACAAAAAAAATCACTATTTCAAACAATGGAGATTTTCAGGTAAATTAACTACTGTCTGATGGAGTACTTACAATTTTAGAGTTGTGATTATTATTTTATACAAATCTCATCCCTTCGCAACACTACTTATATATCTGCTTGAAATGTGAACAGAAGTGGTATGCAAATGAAGAAGAAGAAGAGAAGAGACAATAAGAAGAAAAAACAAGAATTTTCCTCACCACATCCCAGGACTCCTTTAATGGAATACTCTTAAGTAGACTCCCATGTTCATTGCAATGAAAGTCAAGGTGAGCTCTTCCATCAGCTCCTATCTGAGTAACTGCCACAGTGGATAATAAATCCAATTCATCTTCATAGTCCACAATTTTGAATGTCTTAGGAAAAACAAAACCTCAAGTTTACAAATCAAATATAAATTCACATTCCCCTCTCCCTAAATTGCATAGCTCTTCTTTCTTTCTTTTTTCTTTTTTTCTTTCAGGTGAAAGCAGAATTGGGCAAATTCTAGTTCTTAAGTCTTCTGGTCCAAAAGAAAACTTTGGGAGCCCAATCCCCAATAGGCATTTTTCCCAACATGAGTTGTCCGGGTATTTCAACAAAATTCCTTAAGCAGGAGAGAAGGAAGTGATGTTCTGAAGAGTCTTAATGTGCAAATACATGTATTTTATATGTAACATAGAGGAAATAGAAAAGAAATACTTCTAAAGTAGCTGAAGAAATATATTTAGGCTCTTGAAGCAGAGATGTTAAGAGACAGTGTAGCTTTAAACCATCATTGGTTTTGAGGGAATGGGTACATTAGAGTAATTCCATTTACATGAGGATCTGTATGTTCTGTTCAGATCTCTCTCTTGCTCCATAGATTATATATCAGTGAAGAACTGAGACCAAAATGTGAAGATTGTGATCTGTTTTAATTGTCTTTATCTCACTCTTACATACTCTTAAATTCAAGCCAGTCTTTTTCTTCCATAATGTAAAAACATTTACTGGAATCACAAGCAAAGTGTAACAGCAGGAAGAAAAGTAGTGTGCAATTATTTTTATTATGGTCAAAAGAAAAAGTGAATAAACTGCAGACCCTCAAGGGTTATACTGGACTGTGCTGTATTTTTACCCTAGTAAAATCTATTTTCTCAGAATAAAGAATAGGAGTAACTGCCAGAAACTGATGAATTTTATCTGTTCTGCTTATGTCAATTACAGATACAGCTCAAGATAGAGAGCTAAAAAATATTTTTATAACCTTTTAAAACTCAAGTGGTGTTTTCATTCTCAAGAAGCAGTTACTTAAGGGAAAAGTGTTAAATACTTTATCCTACAATCCAATCAAAGTAACTGGGAGAAAAAAATAAAGTTTAGAGCTACTACAAAAAAGACAAGAGAATACTAAAGCAGAGGAAAAGAAAAAGTTTCTTTCATTTCATAAAATGCTTTATAAGAAATGTTCTAAGTAGATATTTAAAGGGAGAAAAGAATAATGGTTTGTCACATTGACATGTCTTTTCTGTGCCACTGAAGTCACACAGAGTTATGGTGTTGTGGGGCATAAGATCAGCTCTTGAAAGAGAGAAAATACAAAGCTCAAATGTCAGCCAAGGAGAAAAGATGATAAACAGCATGTGAGGCAATTAGAAGAAGACAAAGAGAAGAGGAAAAAAAGAACTCAAAGATATACATAGCTAGTGGTTCCACCCACTGCACCTGAAACAAGAAAGGCTTCTGGCTAGCTAAACAGCGAAATGATCCATGGAGTGTTATTACTGCATCAGTTACCTCTTGTTCTGGGTCATCATCCAGCAAGGTAAAACGTTTTTTCACCACTCGTCCAGAAGCTGTTACAGTAACACTGTTGTTCACCTTTGGAGAAACATAAAAAAGTGTCTCTAGACTTCAGAGCAATTTAGTTTCTATCAATTTGACAATGTATCTGTTTTATATATTTTGATTTCCGACCTTGTTTTACTCACTAGCTATGCATAGCCCTGTGCTGCTGTTTTCTTTATGAGTTCATGAACTTGGTGACTTTAGTTATTATTGCTCTTTACTCACATTCAGAGGTGTCCCACAGAGGTGGCAAAGGTTCTCAGTGACCATAAGTTTTTGAACAGAAGTGACTAGAACCAAGATGCTGGAAGGAGAATTATGGCTGCCAAATCACCACCAATTTTTTCCCTAAACTCTTACTTCCAGAAGATGGGGAATGTAGCATCTTAAACCACCATGGCTCCTTCCACTGGGCTTCATTAACACCAGAAATATTAAAAAATAGGTTATCAGTGTTGTAATAGAAGTCAAAAGGAATAAGCACAGCACAGGCAGGATTAGAACTCGTATTTCTTTCTTCTTACTGTAACAGAAGTTATCTACGCAACCCTCAAAAAGCAGTGTGGCAAGTTATTAGATGACCAGGCATTTAGTTTTTGAATTCAGTGCAAGTTTTATTCTTGAGTTTGTGTAGATTTTTAATACACAAACTTTTATTCCTGCAAAAGCTTCAAAATTAGTATCACAGATTCGCAGACATTTTACAGTATTCAAACTATAAAAATTTGCTTTTAGGTAAGACATAACCTTGTCTGCTGAATCAAAATGACAGTTACAGGCACTACCTAGAATTTTTTTCACAGGTGCTCTTTAACCTTTTTGACATTAGATTATCTTTGTGATTCTGTATCACAAAAGACTTCATGAAACAACTGAGGTGATTAAAGAGCTCAGTTCTATCAGCAGTTTTAAATCATCCTCTCACACTTGTTTCCACCTTTTTGCACTCTTCTGATCCACTGATGATTCAGTCCTGTTCTGCTCCAGTTCAGCAAAACAAGCAAGCAGAAAAGTACTCACCTTTTCTCCCAGGTTATAATTCTGTTATATTAGTACACTGATTTGGCTCACCAAGGGTTAGATGAATGCCAAACTTGTCACAAGAGAATGACAGGTGTGCACGGCCAGGAAGAAGAATGGACTTTTGGAAGCAATGTAATGTCTTTGTTGTCTTATGAAGACTTACCCCTAAGTTATGAGAGACTTCAAACATTTCTAGCACTTGCATGATCAACTTACCTGAGCACCAGAGATGAACACAATTATCACTTGGTGGCACCTTCATTTGAAGGAAATCTGTCACCATTTTTAAAGTATGTTTTATATCCATGATACACGGTTACACTGCACACTTCAAAGAATGCTGAAAACTAAAGAAAATACTAGAGGTTTCAGAAACCTATCCTGAAAGTGTTTCTGTTTTCAAAATTCTTTTCATACTGCTTAAAGTCCAATGAAGACAGAGAATGTCTGTCAATAAACCTTGAATAAAGCCCATAAACACAGTGGTTACTCACATATGCAAACCCCCTGTTATAGCTCAAAATCACACATTGTGATCTCAGACACTAAACTCACACAGTTTTCTCTGTTGGCTACAATCATAAAATCTTCTGCAATCTCCATTTGATCTGCATGATTTTTAACTTCCTTAAGCTTTAAGACTCTACAAAAGAAACAGACATTATGAAATAAGAAATGTATTCTAATCTGCTTACTACAACATTTCTATATATATATTTTAAATCTAGTACATTGAAACATCATAAATAAATAAAATGGAAATTAATTTTTTTTGTAATTTATGTTTATCAGTGGAATTTGGCACAGTGGTCCTTGAATATTTTTCATATCAAAATGTAATCTGTGGCCTCTAGTGCCTACATACATCACACAGAAATCTGCAGCTGTTTCTAGAAGAACTTTTGATTCTGACAAATTAAGAGATTTTACAATTCCTATAGTCTGATGAGTGTTCAGGCCTGCAAACGGTCAAACTACTGAATTTATGCAATTATGCAACTTCTTCTCTTACGAAAAAAAGATTTGAGTAAAAAAGGCTCATACTTTATTAAATTTGGTCCCACGTGGATTATTCTACCTGACATATCTGGATGAAAATATATCCAGTCAGGTTCAAGTGAACAGCATTTCATATCCTGTACGCCATTTTTTGCCTGAAGAAGAAAAGGAAAGCTTAGAATATTAGTATTTTGAAAGTCTCACAGATCTAATTAAAGAGGAAATACTGAGCTCCTCACTATATACCTCTAGAGGTTTTTAAGTACTGCTCCTAATCATGACCAGAAAGGATGGCAGTGGAACAATAATAAAAACAACAACAGTAATAACAGACTCAGTTCAATTCTCAAGATATTCAGTGGAGAAGTTTTGAGATTTTTAATATGCAATAGGCAATAATCTTGTACCTTAGCTATATATGATCCTATCTCTCCTGAAACTAAGCAAAATGAAGATTTAGGCTACACTGTGCAAACACCTCAACAATTTCAGCTACTTGAGTATCCAAGACATGGGATGTGCCAAGACATGCATTAGCACCAAGTCTGACTTGAGCCTCAAACCTCAGGCTTAACCTCTTTTGTGCCAATTATTTGAGGAGCACGTAAACCTGGAATACCTTGTGATTTCAGCAATCAGATGCAAGCTGGCCAAAATCTTGAGATTTTGACAGTGGCTTTCTATTGTTAAATTTAGCTGATATCAATCATTCAAATTGCCACATATATGGACCCACAAAGAAAAAAACAGATGAGAAGGGATTCTGCTAGTCCAATTGAATCAAAATTGATCTGCAGCTACAGTTGTGAAACATCAGTTTTGAAAATAAGATAGGAGAGAAATAATTGATTTGTTCAGGCAAGCAAAGGAGATAATGACATTTACAGATGAGAGTTATTTAGTTAAGAAACTCTGAACAGGCCTAGAAGTTGCTGGAAATACAGAATGATCTTCAGGTCAATTCCAGATTAAAAATAAAAGCTGAGATGGAGAGCTCACACCAAATAGTATTCGTATGATAAATAGTACATAAACAAAAATAATTAGGAACAGTCTAAACTGAGTAATAAAACCTTTACGGACAGAAGAGGATTAAACTGAGCAATCAAATCTTTTTAGGGAGAGAGAGAGAAGGTACAAGTCAAACATAAAACCACAAACATAAAGGACATTTATTCTGCAATTTCTTAAAATTTAAAATAATTATTTCATCAGCATTTAGTAGGCTGACTAGTCAGAAGTGCATTAGGATGTTACCATGCAAGGAAACAGGTAGAGAATTAACTTTAAGTTATGAATGCAGTGCTGTGTAGCTCTGACAGCACTGCTATTGTATTGGAATGAAGGAAATACGAGAAGCAGTACTAATTCAGAAAATAGTATTTTACACGACTCCATAGCTGATTTGATACTGGGGTGATCCCTGTGAAAGCACTACACTGCTAAACAAAGGTATTATTACCTACTCAGAATAAGAGATGAAAACAAACATAATACACATTAATTTCAGAGAAGCTGCTTTCTGAATATATTACCAAAGTATTGTCTTTCAGAGAACAAATATGGAAGACTCCTTTATGTTTTTTCTTGTTAGGTGTGATGATATAATGCCAAGGGAAACCTCCAATTTGAAATGCATTCTCCAGAGAAGATGCTTCAAATAGCAAAGGTGGGGTATCTGCAAATATTTGGTAATGTTAACACCATTAGTAGCAGAACAGTCATAATTCCATTGATCCTTACAATACTAAATTCCAATAAAACTACTAATTCTTCAGAACTTTTGAAGACTGGGGGAAACACATTGGCTATGAACTTTTTTCCGGTGCCAGCTATGCTACCTCACGCAGCATCCAGATGCACATCTGCAGTTCCCTCTGGAGGGTTATTGCTTTCTCAGGTCTTGATGCTGAACTACTCTTCTGGTACCTTTGACTTACGAGCAAGGACACAGCAAATAACTAAAATTATTCCAGCTCATCTGATTTAGAAAGGATGCACACAGAACAGATCAAAGGCCATATCAAAAGGGTCACTATTCTCTTGGGAAAAAAAAAGTGATATATAACTGGAAACAGCAAGCAGCAATCTCAAATAACAAAATTAAATGCAGGAAGATAGAATATTCCGATTTTGCTTTCTCCTTTTGTGTTATACAACAAACTAGTGTGGACCACAATGGATGCCATCTGTAGCTAAGTTAATAAAAATCAATCTAAATAGAGAATTTTTTGCAATTAATGGCAAAAGGTATTCCGTTTTCCTTTCAGTTCAGTTGGGATAAATTACTGAGGTGCACTAGGCCATTAGTACAAATCTTCTGTTTTCTAAATGAGAGGCATCTTTGAATGAAATGGACTGCACAGAACTTTACAACTTCTGCCAACTAGCTAAATTAAAGTAATTTTTACAGCTGCTATAACTGAATCAATTTTAGACTGAAGATCAGCTCCTTCTAACAGTACAAAGAAAAGCTGGGGAAAAATTGACAAAACATGGAGAAAATCTCCAGTTACAAGGGGAACTTCAACGTAAAAACCCAAACTGAATTAGTGCAAGGAGAACAAGGTTCTAATCTGGACTTTGTGTCCCAAAGGTCTTATTCAAATTTTGACTTGTTTTTATCGTGCTTTGTCTAGATAATTATCCTAATGCCAATGGTGCTGTCACATCACATCAGATATTGTGTTTATGGAGTGCTTTTCTCCTCTTTGTTCATGTTTCCATCAACTTAGCCATTTAGATTGAATGAATTAGTTCACTGCCAATGGAAATGAAGTCTTTTCTAAGCTGGGAAGTGGCTGTGTCTTATTTGCCCTTTCGAGTGACACATAGGAAATGGGAGATTCTGTGCAAGAGATGACAAACTATAGATTGTAAAAAACTCATGCATCTGCTGGATATGTAGAGCATGTTGAAGATGGAAACATAAGCAAAGGACCTACTGATACTAAAATCCTTCAGAAAGTGAAAAATTAGTTAAGAAAGTTTGTAACATTTTACACAAACAACTTTTTAAAAATAAAGCATATGTATTAAGGTCCCTCAAAAATTCTGGTAGATGGACTAAATGATACAATTAAATGTATCTCAATAGTATATCAATACAGAGTAGTAGAGGCTGCTTATAAAATATGCCTTTCCTTTTATGTTCATTTGGCAAAGATTTGTGAGATCATAGCCATCTAAACCACTGTGATGATGTGATTTTGCTGCCTCAACTCTTTCCTGCTGTATGTCACTTGCTCCTGTTGCTTAACACCTCCTGTTTTATTGTTTGCAAGTCCTTTCCCAAGTCTTGCCAGTTTTCAATCTCAAGTTGAACTTACTTTAAACTCTGCAGACTCATCTAAACAAAGTTGTTCCTGACAGCACTAACAAGTGTTTGTTCTAAATGCAAATAAAACCAAAGAAACAACAAGAAGAAAAGGTTTCTACAAGTATCCTTTATTTTTCTGAAATAATTGTATCATCTAACAATAAATCAAACTACAGTTTTATGTTCTGGACTGTTCAGAAAATCACATACTGTGACCAAAATCAATTCCTCACCAGTCAAGAGTTTAGCATAGTACATAGTAGCCAGTAAGTTTTGATCTGTCTACACTTCCTTTTGGGTACCTCACACCATAGAAACTGAACTGTAATAATGGCCATCCCTTCTGGGAATTTCTGTAGGGAAGCCAGGACTAAGTAAGAAAGAAAACTACACACAGTAATTTATAGTACATACAAGCCTGCACTCTGAAACTGTTAAGACCTTGCTCACTGAAGCATTTGCCCATCTAATTGTTGAAAGAAAACAACTCAAAAACCACAGGAATGCAACTATTTGCAAAAAGCAACCATGAAAAATGTATGACAGGTTCAAAACTTACTAACCACAAATTCCTGAATATGATTAAAAACTACAATGATCTATAAGCCATGAGATCAATTCTTCCTGTTAAAATCACAGCAGGTTTTTCACAGGTCCCTTACATTAAATGGTGGTTTCACAGATTGAGATGGAGAGAAAAATGGAGGAAGATTTCCCTTTGCAAAAACCAAGACATTAAATATAGCAGCCTATTACTTTGTTTTGATAAAACATTGCCTTAAAACTTCACTATGTAAGTCTGTCTTTTATTTTTGTGTACTCCCTAATTTTTATAAAAATCTGGAATGATGTGTCTCTTATCTGACACTCTGAAAAAAAAGGCATTTTTTAATGTGCACAATCACCTGAAAAAACACTTAATACAGAAACATTCAAAATAAATAAATAAATACATAAACACATCCTTTGCTATTTGTGAAACCAACCTTTTAAATTTTTTTTAGATGCCTTAAGTGTGAGCTTGTGAGAATGCATTTTTAAGAAAAGAAATTTCAAAGAAAGTGCCAGGCTTTGGTCATTAGTTAAGATTCTTAGCACCAAAATCTAATCTCAAGTGTACCAACAGAAGCCACTGCCGGATTTCAGAGAAAGTCATTACATAATGCATAACATTTATAAGTTAGTGACTTGAGGCATTAGAATTGTTTTTAATAATTTGTTCTCAGGATTTCATTTTACTGAAACTGGCACATTTCTGACAACCCAGAATATCAAAATGCAAGTCAGACAAATTGTATTCAGTCTCTTTGAATTTCCTCTGCAAGTTAAGAGTAAATGTTCTCACATCTTTTGCTTACATACTATATACTGTTACTGAATGCTACTAACAGCTATCCTAGCCCTTCCTCTTTCTCAACAGCAGTTGTGTCTCAGAAATAAAGGGGTTTTCATTTCATGCATTGCTTATAAAGTTTCTCAGATAGCTTAGTTGCTCTAATAGTGTGTCCTATATAATTATTACAGTAATTAGAAGTAAAGCAAAGCACACTTCATTATAATGTAAATCCAGAAATACAGCTACAGCAGAATATGAGCACAGTAATTTTAGTATTTTTTCTTACTGTGAAATAAGTCACAATTAAACCATAAAAGCCACCAGTCAAGCCAATACAAAGATCATAATTACCTGTTATTTTAATGTTACATGGAAGACCAAATGGATACTTTCCTACAACTCCCACCTGACCATTCCAGTTGAATTCTTGTCCCAAATGAAATGGTTGTTCCATGAACTAAAATAACACAGAACAATTTAGCTTTATGGATGCATATTTACTTGCTGTTTAGTTTTACTGCTCTATTACTACTGCATTCTTTATCTTGTTAGATACTGCTTGAGGTCATATGTTTGAATTAATGTTTGATTTTTGATTGGAAGGATATAAACTCACAAATCTCACTGCAGCTCTGTTTGAGATCAAACTTCCCCATTCCCACCAGTTTCTATAATCATCTATAACTACAGACTAGGTGTGTAAAGAGGAGCACATCTGGTCTAACATTTACATAACTCCCCAGAAGTGCCTATCTGACACTGTATCTCTCATGTTTTGCCACCTGTAACTGTTGTGAGTAATTTTTCTGAGAGTATATCCATTTGTATCTTCTGAGCATAAATAGATCTCGGCAGGAACCTATCCTTTGACACATACCCCATGGACTTATATACATGAATATTTATAATGCGTTACCCAAAAATAGCATGGACTGCATGAAAACTCTGTTTCATTACCTGTTCCAAAATGGCCTTGAAGTTATAGAGTCTGACCAGACCCATGCTATACATTACAATCAGGATTCCATTAGAAACAGCAACATCTGTCACACTATTACCAAAAATCTGAAACAAAATGAAGCAAAAAATATTCTATTAGAGAAGAAATAATTGAGAGAAAATACAAATAACTGACATTATGTCCTTGGTTTTGCAATCGCTTTACTTTTTTTATTCTGACCAAACTCTTATGATCAATGAAGTTCATGAAGTTTTCTGTAACTCGTCTGCTCTGCTGAGTTTCTTTAATCCGTTGCACTGCAGAAACACCCGTATGAGGTTAGTCATACTCTGCAAGCACATTCATGCTCTAATCAATTCTCAGTATATCTTCATATCATGCTACCCAGCTATTATCATACATTAAGAGATTATATTATTCAGCATCCCACAGGAATGTTAGCAAAACTAGCAACTCAATATGAAAATCCTGATTTCAGATCTTCTGTTCTTTCTTCATCCCCAGGGAAAAATACTTGTCTAATCACAACTCTATGACTGTGCACAGCTGTATTAAAATGACATTATCCAGCTGTCACCAAGTACAGGGTTCTCTCTGAATCCAAATTAGACATATACATGAGAAGCTGACTTATTTTTTTAATAATTATGCACTATTCATTTGTGCCACTGCTTTACACATCACTGAACAAACCTCACAAACTAATTCTTAATATTTAATTAATAACAACATGTGAAGTTGATCGGTTTTTTTTAATAGACATGCTTGGAAATGTAGTTTTCTTTTATCTGACTCACTATGTAAAAAAGCAATGAAACCATTAAAACAGGCTTAAAAACATTTAAAAAATAAAGAAACCCAAAAACCGTAAGACACCTATATCTTAACACTACCAGCAATTTTGTGATGTCTGGCTCTGAAAGATATATTCACTCCTGAGATTTTGCCTTTTATGAGAATTTTATAGCTCTTTCTCAATATATTTGTTAGCTTAGGTCTCAGTGTCTTTCAGACACAAACATTAATAATCTTCCAGCCCTAAAGTCTCCTTTCTATCGTTGAGAGCTCAGCCACTCCAAACTCAGAATTTACTGTGGCACACCATCTCAGTAAAGCTGAGGCAGGAGATGCAATCTACAGCCTTGGGCAGTAACACCAACCCCAACTCCAATCTAACAGTTACATCCCACTGATCTCTGGCAGGTCTGCCATTGCCTGCACTGCTTGCATCTCCTGCTGGGTGTGTTCTCACATCCCAAACGCTGCCCTTCCATTACAGTTTGAACAATTTCTCTGATGAGTACTCAGTACAGACCCAGCTGAAGAAGCGCTCTTTCAGATGTTTTGCCTACTATGACCATGATGAATCTGGCATCCCATTCTTAACCAGACTGAGAATACCTTTGATACTGGTAACATTTTTTCCAGTCCTAAATACTGATTTTGAACAGAACAATACACATTACCTCCAAACTGCCATGGACCCAAATGAAAAATTTTAACCCTATGTCTTCACTTGCCAGGCCCAATTTCAATTACAGCCTCAACCCAATCTAGCACCAGCTAAAACTCCAGTTTATAGTTCTGGACCCTGAAAGACACTGTACCTCACAGAACCTAAAAGACAGAGTTTCAATGTTTGTACTGTTTCATGTGTACGTTGTATCCAGAGCTTTCTTGACTTAAAATAGAACAGTAAGAATTGCAATGTGGCTCAAAGTTTCTTCCTAAGTATATACACTTACTTACAGGTCAGAAACCAAACTCAGGTCATTTGTTCTTGACTGATAAAGCAAGACCTATTTACTTTGTCATTCAGTAACAGTGATAATAAAAGTTTGAAACATTTCTAACTGCATAGAGAATTCATAGCCTATCACTAGGACTGGGTCAGAGGCACATGTCTCTTTCCTTAAGGAGGTGAAAAGAAGTGTACAAACGCTTTTGGATGCCCTAATTCTTATAATTGCTCTAAGAAAAGGCTAAAGTCCTTCTACACATCTAAGTGTATACCAGTAAAAGAATCCATTTGTATCTTCTCTTCTGGTCATTAGAATTAAGAATATTTGTGCCAACACCCCTGTCAGACACAAGAACACTGCTGCTAATTAATGTTTCAATTGCTTTTACAAGCTGTAAGTATGACTTCTGAAATTCTGAAAGAAGTGCCTAAACTACAGATGTCATAGGACTACATTACAGATAACATATTATTAGAGAAATTAACTTACCTTTTTGTTTATTTCCAGCATTCCAACAAATGAAAGGGGCAAAACTTGGAATACAGCAAGATAAAACAATACAGTCTGTTGGATTCCTGCCTGGGAAGGAACAATACTGAATATAGTTATTAATGGTAGGACACCTTTATCTTCTACCCTAATAACAAAGTATAATGTTCCCGTCTTTGTGCTCATAAATTTTTTTTGATCAATGTTGTAAAAATGACAGTTTTTCAACCGACTTACCTGCCGTGCTGCTGCAGGGAGCTTATTCTGAGCTGACTTTACAATCATTACTTCTTGAGGAGTATCCCAGCACAGATACCTATTTGTGACAAGAAAGGACTATCACTTAAAAACCATTTATTAATAAATAAATTATTTCACATAAAATATAATTGACTATAACTAAGTAGATGCATGTGCCCAAGCAAAATTCAGTATTTGATTTGGATGAGGTGCTCAAGATGTTTGCTGTTTGCAATAATGCAAAATCCATGGAACTAGGAATGACTTATTTCATACAGGATTGTGAGCAATATAGGGAAAGCATGAACATCCACTATCTTAATTTTTCTCCTTCCCTTCATAATCACCGCTTTCTCATCCTTCAGCCTAAAGGAAATAATTTCTTCTGAAAACCAAAAAGAAGAAGCAGTTTACCAGAAACAGTAACTGCTTTGCTTTAAAAGAGAAATATGGCTACCCTATGGAGAAGAGCATTTGCAAATTAAAAACAGCTCAGACTTAGAACATATTGTTTGTATGTTTGACCAGGTTTCTTTTTCAGCTCTTAAAGACCTCTCCTGGTATGTTGCCATTGCAATTCTAAAGGCTGTAAAGATGTCAGAGAAAAGCAAATAGTAGGCTAGGTTTTGTGGAACTTGATACCAAATTTGATCCCATAATACTTAAGTTGATGAAATTCTTCTACAGGTAAGAGCATGAAGAACATTACTCCAGGTCATGTTCTAGATTAACAAGCCTGTTGCCAGCCATAGGGGAGTACTAAAATAAATACAATTCCCCTTCTCCTCTTTAGTACCAATCACTGTTAATTATATAAAGCTCTCCTTCTCCACTATACTACTACTAACTGTTAATGATATTAAGCCTAGTTGCTGTTTAATACCTGAAGAATTTGCAACAGGAACCAGCAAGATACACTTTCTCCAGTACTTCTCCACTATCAGCAGAGAGACGTAGAAGCCAGTTCTGCACTGTCAAGACTATCAGGGAAGCTTTATAATCTGATGGACTCGGTAGCATTTCCCCCTACATAGAAAACAGCTATTAGAAAAAAGTTTATATCAGGAGAACACATAACATTTTGACACAGTAAGAAGAAGACAAAAGTAAATACACATTCCTCAAAAACTGAAGGAGGAAAGCCGTCTGCTAATCAGATCCATATCTCTAAGCTCATGTCCATGCCAAATAATTACCTATGACATAAACAATCTGCTGTCACACTTTTTGCAATACTGTTACTTTTTCTGGAAAAGACACCTTTAAAACATCTTTGCCTTGCAAAAATTAACTGCTTATTGATCTAATTGATACCAATCTTGAAGAGAAAATTGCTTAAGTATTTCAAAGTAAGACATTCAGTGGTAACTCAACAGTAACTGCTACAAATGGTACTTACACTGCTTTATTTTTAGGCACCTCAAGGATAGGGCTAATATTTCTAAGCTCTGTGGACACTGGGTGAAGGAGAGAAATTATGTAATTATTAGTTAGAAACAGTAAAACAGTTTTTGGGCAGGGTTGCTTCAATGGGCCTCCAGTGTATCTGCCTCTTGGGTTTTTTTTAATGTCAACAGATCTGGAGAAAATGAAAACTCCCAGCTACCGTCCTTGCCATTTAAAAAAATAAAGAAAAATATAAGTAGAATTTATTTTGTAAGGAATTAAGATTTAGTTGCATAACCATAAAAGCACTGGTTTTAAAGTCTTCCATGAAAGCTTACTAAAAAAGCATTTGAATGCACTATTGAGAAATTCAGAGAACTATATCTCTAAATGTTCAGTTAATAGAACTAAAGGCACATGTTGCAAACCTTTAATGACCTAACTCCCTAAAAACGTTGATAAAATAGTTTGGAAGGAAAGGGCACTACATTCTAAATGTTTCACCAAACTATATTAATTCAGTATTTTTCACAATAATGCTCTAGTAAAAAGTAATCTTACCAGTGGGCATTCCAATAATAAAGCATCTTCTATTTTTTCAGACTTTGCACACTTTGACTTTTGATAAAGTATTCTTGGCTCTTGTGCAATGCTGGAAAAAAATTATTGCTAATCATTAGTCTCTTTTATAGACCACTTTCTATCAACAAGTAATTTCATACAGTTTTATAAATCCTGCCTTCTCCTTAGGCAGGTCAGAAATCTAAATATCATATTTTTACTTTGTAAATATATCTGAAATTGCTCTCAAAATATGGCCTAATAAACAATAGTTAATATAATGTAATATTTAAAAGCTAACTTTCTCTAAATATTTTGGTCTGGTTGCTTTTTTTTTTTTAAGTTTTTGGTTTAGTTTTAGTTTAGGGTTTGTTTTGTTTTTTAATTAACAAACTTATAGTAACATTCTTACTCTAGTGATATACATTAAGAAGAAAGCGTATTTCAAAAACTAACAATCATCCTGGAACTTTCCTCTCAAGTTCTTCCAATGCTGCCTTTCATAACAAAGGCGTGGTACTATGTTCAGATATTTTTTCTAAATACTCTACTAACTAAAATAAAAGCTTTGTACTGTGCACAGTTTCACCCTCTGGGAGAGGATGAGATAAAGAAAAACCTGAAAGATGTTAGACAGGTTAACCCAGTGCTGAAAACATTCAGACAATGTAGGAATAAAAGCAGATTCAGATCTCAGCTGTGGGTGATAGATTAATTTAATTAACTCTTACTGGTTTACACTGACAGAGTAGTTTGTCTTGTATGTATCATATGACACTGCCTCAAAACTGCTCTGCCCACAACATCCTCAGCAATGCAGTTCTCCAAGCCCACGCTACTTCCCTCACAGTGGGGACAGGCCTGGACAAGGGCTGGTGGACAGAGATTTCCTGTCCTCTGCCATCCCATGTGCTGCCTCCTAACCTGTGTCTCTGCAACTGATCATGGAACAGAAGAACACATTAGATCAGAGAACTGATCTGCAAAAAAAATAAGCAAAACCTAGCACATACTGCAGGCTGCATTCTTACATGAAGAATAATTTACTTGTTTTATACAGAATTCACATAGCTCCAGCTTGCTACTTAGGCTGATTCTGTGACACACTCTTTAGCACAGTGCTAGTTGCCAGACTATGAGCAATTACTGCTCATTTGACTTTTTACTGCAAGACTAGAAAATTGTGTTAATCTTCCATTCCTGCTCTGAAAGCTGAGGTTATACAGCACCAGAAAGATCAGGCCTTCCTTTGTCAAAGAAGGTGTCACATTAAAATACAATGGCATCTAAATGTAATTCAAAGATTCTAAACCACAGAGTTATGCACCTGGTTATTTTTTGTTCCCAAGTAAACTCCACTCAATTCACAGCAGATATTTGTATGAGTAAAGTCAGCAATATAACACAGAATCAGTCTCAAAACTGTATATCAGTACCTTATAATTGTAAATTTATTACCTGCTAATACAGCATTGGTAATTGTCCATGTAAATGCGTCCTCTTTCATATGCAATAGGAGATGCAGAATGAGTTGTCCAAACATTCTTGAATTTAGTACTTTCCTAAAACACAATAGTTTTAACAGTGATGGCTGTTTGTAACAAACTTTGCTTCTGAAAAATATTTTATTTGGATCCTACAACCTAGTAACTTACATTAATTAAAACTACTGCTGAATACACAAGAAAGAATCTTATTTGGTTTTTATAAATAAAATTAACAGGTCCTTTTAAAGAAAATTTTGTCTTTTTAAAAAACCAAATTAAAAGATTTTTAATTAGCTATTATGGACAGCAGGGATAAGGAATATTTTGTCATTAACTTGCCTGTATTAAAACTGGCAACTAAACTTCCATGGTGACTTTTGAAATCAAGGACTAAACTCCTTAGAATATAAATATGAACAGAATTCTTTCATATGTAATTAATTTGATTTATTGAACACCTAATTCTATTCTGCTGGTGATGTTTGGTGTGAAAGATAGAAAAATGTATTTACCATTATTTGCAATAAGCCCCCAAAATGTTAATGAAATAAACTCCTCACATTAAAGCTTCTTGCATGCATTTGAGACATCAGGAGCTCTACACCATTAACAAAGGTTCCAGTCTTAGAAAGAAAAAAGTGTCAGACATACTTATTTTTATTTCAGTAAACCTTGCAAGCCTATTGATCTAGTTACATAAGCAGATACTTCAGCTGACTTCCAAAAAATGTATTTTCAATATAAGATAATTTCCAATTCACTTCCATCAGCTACTGTATGGAAGCAGTAATTATTTTGACTAAAAGAAAAAAAAAACAAAACAAGACTTCACTTCAGTTTGTAATTGGTTTAATTCCTACTTTTTTCTGTACATCAGTTTCACTGAGAACCGGGGTTACGTTTATCTGAAAATCTCTGCTTATTATCTTATTATGTGAACCCCGTTCAAATGCAACATGAAGCACTAAGAATTTGAGATTAGTTTTAAATAGAAAGTTGATGCCTTAAGTTTTAACTATTATGTTTTCCAGATCAGTACTGCTTTAATGTATAACTCTAAAACTTCATAGCCTGTCAGCTACTGTCTTATCGTTTTATTCAGACAAAACAACTTCTCTCTAGGCCCTAACTTCAAAGACACCCTGTTTTTCCAAGCCCCAAAAAACGTTACCGAGAACAGCGAGGAGAGAGGGGGCGAACTGGAGAACGTGACTTCGCCACCCAAAGCTGAATCGGACAATTGGCTTTTGATATGCAGATGGACCGAGCTGATATGTGTCCGAAAAACCCGTGCTAGTCTCCATCGTGGGTGGAGTCTCTGCGAGACCCCTGCATTACCCGAGGTGTACCCTCAATAAAAAGGCCTTTCAATAAATACCTGCTTTATTTCTTTTAACTCTCTCCGGCCTCTGTTCTAAGTAGCCTTCTCCAGGCATCAAAGCCATCTTAGGGAAATAGATATAAAATCTCATAAAAGGTGATTTCTAACACAATTATTAGACATATAAGTGCCTCTGCAATTTTTGCCCAGCACAATCATCTCTACATTTCTAGGTCTGAGCCTTGCGAAATAAATTTAACCATTAGTAACTCTCTTCATCAAAACGGCACCCTTTTTCTGCCCGAACTTGTTCTCCAGCGTGACCGGGGACCTGTCGAACACCCGTGCCGAGGGCTGACACTCGGTCCCCTCGGCTGAAAGCGCGACCCCGCAGTGATGCAGCCAGCGCGGAACGCAGGCTGTTACCTGACACATGATCTTCCTGAGGAGTCCCAGGTTCTTCCTGTGGGCGACACCAGCATCTCTGGCATAGAAGCCGTGGGCCCTGCGGCTGAGGAGGCGGCAGACGTTGTGCACCCCGCACGCCCGGAGCGCGGCCCTGCCGCCGCCGGCGGCCGCCTGCGGGCATTTTCCCGGCCCGCGGGCCGGGATCGCCTTCCTCCTCCGCTCCAGGCTCGCTCTCGGCAGGGCGGGCAGCCTTGCAGGGCCAGGCCCGCACCGGGTTTATCTCAAACCCCCGCCCTGCGCGGCGAGAGGTGAAGCCAAGCCGGAAAAGGCCCGAACGGCCCCTTGTTTCTTGACTCCCGAGCGAGGCAAAGCGAGGCCTCACGGCAGCACTTCCCCGCTTCCCCGGCCGCCTCAGCGCCGCTTTCCGCAGACGCCGGGCGGGGACAGCTGTGCGCCGCCGCCGCCTCCCCGCGGCCCGCCGGGTACTGTAGTTTTCCGCGAGCGGCATCGCTCGGCGTTCCCGGACTTCACCTCCCGCCGCGCCCCGCGGAGCGCCGCTGCTGGGCGGGCCGGGCCTGCTGAGGCGGCCGCGTAGTGCACGCGGGCGGAGCGGGCTCGCTCTACCTTATAGGAGTGCTGCGGCGTTGGCGCTGATAAGGCACCGCTCCGAGGACCGGGTAGGAGCAGGGGCTGCGCATGACTTGGTGAGAGTCGCCGGCAGCGGCCGCCCGCCGGTACCGCGGAGCCGGCCGCGCTCCCCGCCGGTCCCGCGCTGAAGGATGCGGGCGCTCGGCGTGCGGGGCGTGCAGATGGAAGCATTTTACCTGTTCTTTTTAAATAAAGGCAGGAAAGTTTTGTTAGTGGTAGCTGGTTAAGGAGAAGTGGGAACTGGTATCTTCTTTCTGTTTAAGTGTTCCTGCTGTAGAGCCCAGCCCTCAGGGTTGGGCGCGGGGCACTCGCGGGGGTGAACGCCCGACCTGGCACCTGCGAGCCTTTTTAGGTACGGCGGTGTGGGATTGAGTGAACCTGGACCGGGGGGAAGGTTAAGGTTTCGAACTCTAAGGTCAACAGAAACTTCTTAGTATGCGTAACACTCCGTTTTTGTATCTTTAGAGCTACATCCCGAATGTTGTCACAGTCATCAATCGCTACTTGCCGGCAGAGCAGCTGAACTCTGTGGACAGACTTGTTTCTCTTCCTTGCCAGAGGCCAAGCGCCCAAAATGGGGTAACCAAAAGTTGCTGATTTTTTGTGTGCCCATATCTGTTCTCCAGGATCTGAGTGGAACCTTGAATCTTCACTGATGCTGAAGAACAGAGAATCCTTTACGTTTCTAGCTTTGCGGTTGTTGTGTGAAGGGAGCTGAACATGAACACGATGGTTGCAGTTGCTCCTTCATAGAGCTGATTAGGGCAGTAGGTGGAGCTTGCAACATCACCAGTGACTTCTGAGCTGGTAAGGCAGGTCAGCAAAATCCCCATGGACATCCAGAGTCCTTTAAGAATATAAATGGATGAGGTTCTTGAATGTAAATTATAGACAGTAGTAAAATCCATGTTGCTTTATCCCAATTCTCATAATCTTTAATAAAAAACCCCATAGTTTGTGTTGCAAAAAATCATCTTTTGTTAGGCAACACATTTAAATGTTCACTGTTTTGTAGATAATACAGTTAAAAACAGTTTAAGTGATTGCATTTGGAGGTTTAGATGTATTTTCACTGTGCAAGTGTATATATACATACACATAAACCCTCAATAGCTCTTTTTTCCCCCTTTTCCTCTTTCCTGTTTAAGTAGCAGCCAGCAGAGGGTGTGCAGGGTAACGAGGAACCCTTCTTTGACTATTCAAGTAAATGTTTCCAGTAAATCAGCAGGATTTATCTCCCCTTCTCTCCCCCTACCACTGCATAAACTATTTCCTCATTGCTCGACTATTTTTAACAGGCTACCTTGCAGCTTGTGGAAGAACAGGCACTTCTCACTCAGCACATGTATATGTGATTAAAATAATGTCTGGTGGAGCAGGTTGGTTTGTTTTTATCTGCTTTGCTTTTTAACTAATTTTAACATTGTTGTCTCTAGAGGAATCGGAATAAATCAAAATAATTTTTCTTTTGTTTTTCTTTTCCCCTGGGAGGCAGTGCTCTGCAGCAGTTTTACTCAAGTTGCTATATGCTCACATGGAGGTCTGCATCATTCCTGGAGCATGAGAAAGAAAAACAATTGAAATATTTAGATCTGCTGAGTTTGAAAAGTTGTGAAATACCCTGTTGTTTCAAATGTGCATAATTTTTTGGAAGTATATTATTGATAAACTAATCATGAAGCCCCAAGGGGGGATGATAAGTCACTTGGTCAAATAGAATGGGATTAAGTTAATGAATGAGTCTGGTTGACAGTAAAGTCACCCTACCACCCAGGTTGGAAATATTAAGAGATATTAATATGTATGTATTTTTTAGATAACCACTGGCAATTTGGAGTTATACCTTCTGTGTTCCCATTATCTTGAAAATTTTTCCCTTTGTGGCCCTGATTGCCACTTGCATCTGTTTTGTGTAAGGTGTTTTGAGTTTTGGTAGTGTTTGATGGTGATAGTGGAGATTAGCAAGGCTTTGCAGGAGAGCATTGGGGATTAATGGTCAAATGTTGTCTAGATAAGCTTCTAGGTACCAAGCAGAAGTAATTGTATGAAGTTAATTGTTTCCAGAATACTTTCCTGTCTAGGAATGTAGCAAAAGCTGCACATACTGTTCCTAATACAGGCTATTTTTGTCTTTATAACAGAAACTCTACAACTAGCCTTAGTGATTGGAGATGGAAGAAGCTGTTAGATTTGTAGTTGGAGATCAACTAAATGTCAAAATATTTTCATCCAATAAATTCAAAAGTAACAGGTTATTTCTGTTCTTTTTGGTTTTGTTTTTTTTTCCTCTGACATCTCTCTCAGAATGGATACTTTTATAGAATTTTACTCATCAGTTAAGCGGTTTATATATGTTTTAGGGTGTAATTCTCTGTTAAAAAATCTTAGAGCAGTTCTTTTCTCCTGTATCTCATTTTTCTTCTGTGGGTGTGACTGCTCAGGATTTTAATGCCAACAGCAATTAATTTAATGCCAACATCAGGTCTGGCTAGCAATTGATGTGTGTATTTTCTTCTGCATGTTCACCTGCAAAATGCTGTGGTAAGGCTGCTGTGTTAGTTTGAGGAGGGAAGGACTTTTAAGGCTGTTTCTTATAATTTCTCAATTAAATCGAGGACCTGATTTGTACTTGTAACAATGACAAAATTGTAAAGACTAAAAGGCAGTGCTCCACAGGGAAACAAAGACTTCTATGTTGCTCTTCAACATGGTTATCAAGTGCATTGTTTCTTTTTTCTGTTTTGTTTTTTTTTTCTGAAAAATAGTTATGCTGCCACAAAATTCAATCATTTTTAATACAATTCAGTTTTTTGTTAATTTCCTTAAAGATGAAAGTTGAATTGTTTTGATTAATAATTGAACCTAAAGTATTTCTGACTGTGACTCTGAGCAAGGAAAGAACTCCTACTTCTTTCAGACATTTCTTGCTGTCATAACTTCAGGCTATGATCATCTTAGCTGATAACAAGAAAGGGTGTTTGCCTGTTTCATTAACAAACTTCAGTTAAACAACTGAGCAATGACTCACTTCAGAAAATGTAATTTAGGCTTACAAGTGATTTAATGCTTTTTGAACTTTTAGTAGCCACATTGCCCACTAATCTCATGATCTGTGGATGACTTTTCATTCTCAGGGATATACATGCATGTCTCAAGGGAGTTCATTCACATTTAACATAGAATGCAACAGTAAACTTCCTCACCCACCCCACTCACCTTGCATTTTCAGAATTTATCTGCTAAAATTTTTCAATTATCACTCAAAGGCTCACTTTTTCATAGGAAGGGTTGCATATCTGGATTTTACTGATGTAAGATCATCTTAGTCATCTGACTATAGTTCCCATCTGTGCATCTTTTCATGTTCTTATTGAGATATTTAGAAAGCCAAGAAAAATTATGTGACTAGCCTAGTAGCTGAATCATTGTATTTTATGGTGAATATCAATGCTGGCAAAGGAAATGCAAGATACTAACTCAGGTCTTTTCAAATGATTGAGGGAGGAAAAGGATTTGTAAACAGTTTGCAATGTAATAATGGAATCTTTATCCAAGCATTTCTATAATTTAATAGTAATAATTGTGGTTTGGTGTTTTGGAGGACTTTCTATTTGTTTTTATTTTCAAGATTTTTATTTTTCATTACCTTTATGGAAATTACACATTTTGCCGAAATTTTCATGATGTTTTAATCTTCATGCCTCATAATTATTATTTCATTATATCCCATATATATTAATAATTATGGATTATGTTATGGAAAATGCATAGATCTTTTCAAATAACAACCATGAACAGCTTGTAGTAATTGAAGTATAAATTGGAATTGTTTTAGTTGCTGAGCCACATTTAAAAAAAAAAAAAGCCATAATAAACTCATTAACATTAGAAGAAGTTTTGATTTTTTTTTTTAATAGGCCTAAATATTACATTTTCACTGTATGGCAATGCTTCTATGTCCTGGTAACATTGCAGTCTCAGCAGCCAAAATTAACAGTGGTTTTATTTGGCATTGTCAACCATAAGGCAAACTCCATTTTATTTAATCTTTGACAAATAAAAAGAAATTTTAATATTTTTTCCTTTTCTGTAGACTTAATATGAATAAACAATGCCCTTTAAAAAGCATGATTCATGCAAAAGTACATGTTAAATGAGGAATTGTTCATTTAATTGAAGTGATTCCTTTGCCAGTCTTTGTATTGTTGTGTACAGATTAATAATTTTCAACTCACAGTACCATACTTGTGATCAAATAGTACTATTTTCCTCGAGATAAAAATCTTTGTTTTGCAACCAATTTGCACAGAATGTTTTCTTGTAGTGTCTTGTGCCTGTTCTCTTGTAACTACCTTTTGTATTTCCAGTGCATTAAATTTGTATGTGTGGTTATTACAGAAGCAGCACTAAAAAAAAAAGGAGAAAGAAAAAAGGCAGGAAAAAATAGGACTCTAGAATAATTTTAAGGAAAAAAGAACAATAGCCCATCAGAGTAAAAGTAGTAGGAGGGGTATTTCATTTTACTTGTCTCATCGAAGGCCTACATTAACAATAATATAGAAAAAAACCCCCCAAAAACCCCATAAAAAATGCTAGTACTAGCTACACACACTTGTTACCTTTCATTATTTATCCTTTATGAAGATATTTCAAGTAAAGTAAAATATAGCAATATAAGATTAAAATTATACATGTCGTTGAGAAATCTGAATCACTTTATAATTTGCATTAATAAGAATTAAACATGTATAATAATTACATTTCAAAGACAGCATTGGACAGGGATCAGGAGAATGCATGGCAGAGATTTTGAAAGGCTTTATGTGCATTATGTTTACACTTAAAAAAAGATATTTAATTTCCTATATAAAAGCATAAAACCATAGTCACAGTTCCAGAGTGAAATCTTTTGAAGAAAATGAATGGGGTGAAAAATGTCAATTTTGCAGACAGTATGTACCCACGAGAAGTGGTTTCTTTACAGATCATTTCTTGTGTTCATAAAGGTACAGTATCAAACTTGGGTTATTGTTTTACTGTGTATTTCTTTTCCTTCCCCTCCCTGACAGGACTTTGATATGATAACAGATGATTTATCTTTTGGCTGGTTTCATTCCAGTAGCCTACTTTGCGATTATTTGGGCTTTCAGCACACTGAAGGGATGTTGCCATTTTCTAGAAAGCATTTGAATTGATATTTTAGTAAATTATTTTTAGTAAATCTAATACCTACTCTTGGTTATTTGACCAGTCTCTCATGTAAGTGACATAAACAATTAGGTTACTGCAAAACTGTAATTTGAGTTAAATGTGTTTTCAGGTCTCTCAACACGATGAACTTCATTACAAGGCTTTCTGCTTTATGTCTGAGGAAGAACAAGATGCAGCACAGGCACCAGAGTAGTAGACGACCAGCAGTTCCACTTGGCTCACGGATTTTAACTGATCCTTCTAAGGTCTTTGAGCACAACATGTGGTGAGATGTTTCTCCAAGACTGATTTTTGTATCATTTTGTATACTGTTTGCTCTGATGGATAATGGTATGGATGTATAAAACAAGGTCCTGCCAGAACAGACATGTGAAGGTAGAACTAGGGAAAACCTGAGACTGTCACAAGTAATCTGACAGTTGTGAGGTCTCAGTGACTTGCCTTAAAAGCTGCCAAGCAAATAGTTAGTCCAGGAGTGAAAGGCAAAATATTATTATGGATCAGTAATCAATTAGGAGACAGAAAATGTAAAGATAAGATAGTCTATGTTATTTATACTGGCAGAAAGTTTCCAGTTAGGTTACAATAACACTGCATACTGTATTAATGCCCTAGTCTAAAATTAACATCTTCAGTACACCTTTAGAAGAATATGAGGATTTTACATGTTCCTTTCAAAATTGTGTCACAGATAATTCAGCAGAAATTTTCATACACAGTGCAATTATCAAAAAAGGTAAATTGAATCTTAACATAAATAAGAGATGTAATAACAGAGAAAACATTAGTGTGTAAATGCTGACAAGAATAAGAATTGCCCTGATTAGCAACATCTTCATGTCTGAAATG
The DNA here is from genome assembly GCA_013400955.1 of Drymodes brunneopygia. Taxonomy (NCBI): domain Eukaryota; kingdom Metazoa; phylum Chordata; class Aves; order Passeriformes; family Petroicidae; genus Drymodes; species Drymodes brunneopygia. Next base: position 119,408 of record VZTZ01028730.1, on the reverse strand, counting down.
TATTTTTGTGCTTAATGGGTGCTCAGAAAAGAGTGAGACTGCTAGTCAACACAGTGGGAAAAATGAGATTGAAAAGCCTAAGATTCTTGACCGTGGAATGGAGATGAACACAAAATGGTGAGTGATATAGGAAGTGTTAGAAGGATGGAAGAATATCTGTGTAAATGCTGTTTCAAATGTAGGCTATATAACCAAAGCAGAAAAATGTTTCAAGAAAAAGGCCACTGTTTTTCTGTAACATTGTTTCTTGATGAAACTCAATTAGTTAGTTTGTTTTATAATTTCCTTCCAAAAGATTGATCATGTGTAGCTTCAGTTTTTCCTGCTAGCCTTTGGTGACAATTTAATATAGAGCTGCCAAACTCTGATGCAGGTGGTTGGGATAGATTATGAAAATGGAAGTGAAAGAAACAGGATTGTTCAGAAAGTGGATCTGCGGATGAATCCAGTGTAGCTCAGATGGGGAAACAGATGAAATTGAACTGAAGCAGAGGTGCATGGAAGTTGCAATGGTCTTGATAAATCAAGAACCTGGCTATGGTGTGGGGTAGGCTTTGTTTCTGAAGCTCACTGAATTGGCAGGGTTCTCATTAGGGAGATAAGGAGAATTAGGATGAGTGGTGGTAGATTATTCAGGGTGAGCATAAGATATTCGTCTTCTCTAGCACTGATGTATGATGTCCTTTTGCTTTCCACTCATCTTTGGTAGTTCATAAAGTGGCATTCTTTTTGTGTGAATTGGCAGAGAGCCAAAAGCTGCCACCATTGCTGCTAGAAATACTAAGTAAATTAAATTTGGGAACCAATGCTTTAGATGTTTGTTGTGGTGCTTTTCTGTCATTTTGAGAGAGAAGTAATGAATGATGCTAAACATTGGAGCAAAAAATGCCGGCTTCTATTCAGGTCTGCAATTGACATAGTTTTCACATTATCACAGAGATAATGGAATCCTATGTTAGTAAACAAGTGGTTAAGGACTAAGTTGAATAAGCTGAAATGAAAGCAGCATTGTTTGATCTCATATCAGGCCTATCATGTTAACAGTTGCTGGTGTGGTTGAAATGGCTAGCTTGCTTTGCTGCTGTCAGTGTTCAGCTTAAAACACTCCCGTATTTAAACGCTTCTGTGCTTAGAATTCTTATGTGTCCTGTGTTCCTACCAGCTTGTATTGCTGAAGGAGCTGCCTCATTTGGAGCACCCAAACTATGTAAAGAGTTTGCATAAGAACTATGAAATGTCATAGATCTTGATCAGGAAATGCTGCAGCAGTATTGTTGTTTGGGATCTACTATATAGAAATTTCTACAAAAGCACCAAAGGGGCTTTATGAATTTCCAAGGAGGGGAAAAAAGGGGAAAAAAGGCTGTTAATGAAGATGGAGGGCTTCAGGCACCTTTAGTATTGTGTAGGGCCCCTAAGGGCTCTGACAGACACATAGTGATGGATTAAAATTGATCAGCTAAAGATTACAGCGCAGCAAGTCATCCGTCAGAAGGGCTGACTGTGTATTATTGCCATCTGAATAGTCCTTGGTTTCAGCTTGTTGGAATAGGAAAGGTCAAAACCAGTGATAGTAGTGAGGGAAACAAGTCTTTCCAAGAGGATGTCTGCCTAGTAATGCTCTGGTCATTCAGCTTTATTCTACTGCAGTGTGTCTGTCAGAGCCATGACACTGCACAGGAACGTTTGGTGTATGAACAAATACAGGAAGGGGAGAGGCAACCTGCTGGGGACAATAATGAGAAATATTTCAGTAGAGAGGCGGAAATCATGTCTGAGGCAAGCAGACAAATACATACCAATTAGTCTCCCACAATTAACAAAGGAGGAACAGTGAAGGTCTAAGAATTAAATTACCTATATGTCACCAAGTACAGAAAAGGAAGATGCCCATTAGCTTTTAGAGACCATCAACTCTTTTCAAGTTGGCACCTTCTTCCTTTTCCCATAGTAACCAATGGGATTTTAGTCGTGGGCTTTCAGTTACTTGATTTCAGTAGGATTATGATCTAATAGATTGCTTGAATTATATTATTCAATTTTATCTGTTCAGACTGGACAGTTTGGAGGGACATCTGATTGGCTTTTGAAAACATCCTGCAACACATTTTTGAGCACTCCCCATTGTGGTCTAATCCAAACTCAGAATCTGCAAGGAAGGCAGTTTAGTCATCAGGGTCAGATCTGGGCTGGGTTCTGTGACTGTGGATTAACATAACATTTAGATAACCACTTCACACAAATATAGAAGGCATAGACTTCAGAAACATTGCAGCACTGCTTGACTTTTCTTACAAATGTCTCATTCTGGTTTTTTTTTAAAAGTTACCAATCTCTAATCCCCAGAAAAGTAAAATCCTGTTCATGAATTCCACCTGTTCCAGTTGAATAGGTGGATTATGTGCCCTGATTCAGGAGCAGCTGATTTCTTTGCTAGTCATTAGTTCCTCATCATAAACACTATTAATGTGAGATGTTTCTTACATTAGGGTATTTGTTAGCAGGTCTATTATTGTATTCAGCTAAATACTGTTCTAATGGGATACTCAAAATACATTCCTGTAAACACACTCAATTTGCAAGATATATATAATCCTGTTATTAATAAAAGAAATAGATTCTACTTCAGTCTCTGCAGTTGGGACATGTTTCGTAATCACTTGACTTTTGCCTAATTAGTAATAATTTTTATCTTTCATGCACTGAGACTTAGGTTTTAACTGCCAGTCTCCTTGTGGTCATCTGCTTGCACTCAAAAAATAAATAAAAGGTATTTGAGACTGTAGCTAATTCATGTCTGTTTTTCCTGAGAAAAAATATTATAAAAAATCCTATTGAAAAGCTGGTTCTTCAACTGCCTTCTGCAGGGATCACATGCAGTGGTCACAAGAAGAAGAGGAAAATGCCAAGAAAAAAGCAACAGAGAACTCTCTTGTGAAGGTTCAATCAGAAGACCAAGGTAACAAATTTCAAATGGTATAAAAATTCTGATTTTAATGCTCTTTATTAAAACATTTTTTTAATGTTTTAATATATAAAACATAAAAAGATGCTGTAGCGTTCAGGAACACTCTCTTTATTTCTACATTCCCTTGTATAAGTTTTTTTATTTGTTTTTGGTTATTTTCCCTTTGTTGCCTCAAAAGATTTCAAAGTGTGTTTTTCTAACACTACAGTTACTTATTTGAACAATTTTGCAATTAGTGTGGCAAGAGACTGTAAAGCAAGTGCATCAGTATGGTGCAGTTGTTCTGACCCCTTCAGAACACAACTGCTGCACAAGGCTTTTACAGAATCAAAGGGAATGAATTTGCATTCAGCTAGGGTGCTGGGGATGAAGATTCCCATGTACAGTATTCAAATGCTTTTTAGTGATTTGTGGACTGTTTAGAGAGTTGTGTTTGTACATAGCACTGTATTTCAGTTAAGTGCCATGAAAGTTGCAGTGGTCCCTGCTGGTCCCAGCTTGCTGCCTTTGCCAGGCTGAGCTGGGAGTGCTTCAGGAAAATCAATGTGTTCACTTGTGTGTGGAAGGTGTTCCAATACATCCTGCACAGTCTGCTCTGCAAGGGATTAAGGAGTTTTGTGCCTGTCTTCAGAAGGCAAATTTAATATATTCTGGGTTTCTGAAGAGTGACAGCTCTAGGTTCAAACTGGCAAACTAAATCATAGACTAAACTCTAGGATAGTTATGAACGCTGAAGCTGGAATATCAACTCAATAGTAAGCACGGAGGGCTGGGTTCTTAATTTGTTGTTCTGTTAGAAAGATATTCTGAAAGCAGTTACTTGGATGTCCTGTACCTCAGTTTACTCAGCATGTAGTGAATCTGTCAGAGAGTGTCATTGTGATCTTATGCCTTGGTCTAACAAAGGCACATATTGGAATTTATTTGAATTACCTGAGAATGCACCTTGCATTGTGTGCCCTTCATCACCTTAAATACTCTGGGATTGTCAATCTGCCTTTCTCTGTTACCTCTTACATTGTTTATCTACATACAGAAGTACAATATTTGCTTTTCAAACATTACATCTAATATCTTAATTTGATTTGTATAAAAAGCTGAAAAAGAGCTCATAATTGAAAAGTAAGATGTGTGACCGTGTGGCTCATGGAACCTTACATTCTTCATCTACAATCAATTAGAAGTTAGTTTGTGCTGGTGAGAAATGGAATAATCAGGCATTTGTCTATTGCCAAGAAATACAAGAATCCAAGGGCATTTCCTATGAATGCCTCTCTGTTTAGAACTTGAATAGGTGAGCATTGCTGATAGTGTTCCTTCAGAAAGCTTCAGCTTCATTCTGCAAGTGCAAGTACATTATGGCCTATTTGTGTAAGCAATGAACTAGACCAAGGCTAATGAGCAGGTTGTTTTGGGGCCTTGTAAGCTACAGTAAGGGGAAAAAAGACAAATTTCAACAATACTATTATATCACTAAAGTAGAAGAGCTCTGGTGAGCCTTTTTAAAGCAAAAGAAGTTAAACTGAATGACCTCATGATACTACCTTTAGGAATTTGATTTACTTATTAGCATGTGCAGTATATTCTCAGGCATGCTTGCTAGCATTGGAAGAGTCTGTTATGGAGAAAAATTGATTGACAAAGTAAAAGTTTTTGTTTGTTTTTTGTTGTTTATTGGGGGGAGGGTTGTTTGTTTGTGTTTTTTTGTTGATGTTGTATCGCCCTGGTTTTACAGGGTCTCATAAGTTGTAACACTGTAACTGTAGTTTTTTATGCCTGGGGTGGAAAAAGATGATTGATTATGTTTTTGTTTTGTAAACTTTTATGGGTGTTGACTTTTTTTACTAATTTTTGATTGTTTTTAAAAACATATAAAAATAGGTAAATAAAGAAGGGCAGAACTTTTGGTTGGTCCTGCCTGGAGATTTTACTGTTGTTTTGAAACTTGTGTGGTTTTTTTTGTTGCACAGCTGGCAACAGAAAAAACACACAAGTTTCAAAACAACAATAAAATCTCCAGGCAGGACCAACCAAAAGTCCTGCCCTTCTTTATTTACCTATTTTTATATATTTTTAAAAACAATCAAAAATTAGTAAAAAAAGTCAACACCCCTAAAAATTTACAAAACAAAAACATGGTCAATCATCTTTCTCCACCCCAGAAAAAAAATAAAAAACAATTCCACAAATACAAAACAATCCCAACCAGTTAAAAAAAACAAAGACCATGTTTACAAAAAAACCATAAAAAACTACAGTTACAGTGTTACAACTTATGAGGCCCTGTAAAACCAGGGCAACAGATGTTGTTTTTTGGTCTTGTTTTTTTCTTTCTTGGAGGTTTATATGCTTTTTAGTTATGTTATTTTTACATGCTTTGGAAAACTTAGTGGGTAGGCTAATTAAATAGGCGAAATGAAACAAAAATTTGGTATTCCTGCATGTATGTCATTACACAGAAGTGCAGGAATGACCAGTGCAACAATACAAAGCAAAATGTTCTTTCACCTGAACCCATGCCCTTCCATACTAATACAATTTGAAAGGCTATTGCTTTCCTTCAGTTCTGAAATCTGGAAAACTGAAATCTGGATGTTAATTTAAGTACAAGAGTTCTGAGCAGATTTGTAGGAAAGTGGTGACTATAGCAAGGTGCAATAATAATTTAAGAACCTTTTGATTAGAAGGGTTTTTGTTTTTTATACTGAAGCTGAGCAATCTATAAATGTGCAACTTAAACTATTGAAATCTGAAATATATCTATGACCTCAGTCAACTCTGAACTTATAATATAAAACAGGCCTGTATAATTACAATTACATGGCTGGGTCTTGCCCTTTAATAATACAATTGGATGTATTAAATGTTAATTTTAAAAAATCATGCAGATTTCTAGGACAAGGCATTCTGCCACCTCCTTACCACTTCCCACTGCCTGTCTGTGCCTCTAATGATAATTCTCAGCCTTGTTTATCTCTGAAAAGCTGTAGCGATTTAGGAAATAATCTGTTGAGATTTAAAGAGAGTAGTAGGAGAAGTGCACCATACATTTACTCTGTACTCTTGTATTAAAAGAATTAATGTGTTGGTATGAGTGAGAACAAAATAAGAAAGGCAACACATTATATGAGGTACACTTTTGCAGCAGGAGATGTCAGGGGTGGCAAGATAGTTCTGAAAATGCTTTGGAAATAAGGGGGAAAAAACAAGAAAAAAGATTTGGTTTGGTACTTAGGAGGGATAAGGAAGGGAAAACCATCAACAAAAGAGACATTGAAAAGCTGTAATTCTTATCTCTTTATCAGCCTTCCTTTGAAAGGGTTAGCTAGCTCCAGTCCACTGGCTAGCACAATTAGTGCTAGTGAGAAGGAGGAAAGATTTTGTTCTTGAACTGAGAAAGAACAGGTTACAAAGTACATCCATAGAGTACATGGATGACTGGAAAAGCAGAAAAGAGAATATTTGCTTTTTTTAAAAGGGAGGTGGGAAAAAAAGAAAAGTCAGATAATTAGTTTCAGTTCCTGGAAAAATACTGCAAGAGTACATGCAGAGCTTGCAGACATTGGGTTCAGAAGAACAAAGGAGATGAATACTGGCCAACAAATATTTTTTTCAAGAATAAATCATGTAAAATCAAGCTAATTTCCTTCTTGGAGAAGGTTACAAGCTCTAGGGATAAGGGAAAAGCAGCAGACGTCCTGAAGTTTATCCTTAGTCAGGCTTCTGACTTGCTTTACTTGACATTTTCATAAGCAAGTTAGGCAAGCGAGAGCTAATGAAACTGCTTCTGGGTGAGTGAATGCCTAGAGAGATCCTTTCAGAATGGAAGGCTGTGCTGGGCAGAGGAGTGTTTTATTCTGTGTTCAGTTCTGCTTGGTATTTTCATTAGTGATCTCAAGAAACTGGAGACTTGAAGATGATGTTAAGTGAAGAGGTGTTTCAAGTATGGTGAAGAATAGGATTAAGATTCAGAAAGATCTGGACAAACAGTGATAAAAATACTCTGAAATATATAAATTTGCTGAAACTAAGTGCAGATTTTTTGCTTCAGACTAATTCCTTGAAAAAAAACCTAGGTTCTGGAACAATTGGCTTGGTAGTCATTTTGCAGAAGAATCTCTGAAGTGGTGAATCACTAGCTGAATCAGCAGTGTCACGCTGTTGCAAAATGGCAAGCTGGGAGTTATAAACAGGATTACAACCTGTAAGCCTCATAAAATACTGCTTTTGCTCTGCATTGGTAATGCCTTTGCCAGAATACAGCACCCAAAAGTAATAAATCAGTTGGAGAGAATCTAGAGAAGAAAAACTGAAATCCTCACAAATCTAAAAATCAAAAAGAAGAGAGTTAGGTTTAGACAATCTAGAAAAGTGTTTGTTTATGGTAAAATAGTTCAAATATGTAAACAGGTGTTGCAAAGAGAAAAGAGAGTAATCTTTGCTTTGTCTGCTTGGTCCCTAGCTGGGACAAAAATTGCTGGAGCTAATTGCAAGATGGGAGTTTTTAGGTAGTGGAAAAGGTTTCTAACTGTATAGCAAATTAAGGACTGTAACATATTACTGAAAAAAGCTGTATGTGAAAGGTGGTATTTTAAGAATAAGTTGGACAGATCTTTGTGGAGAAGGGGTACAAATTTCCCCACTTTGTGAAATCCCTTCCAGTCCCACTCTTTGACATTCCAACACTCAGTTAGAATATTTGGTGAATTAAAAGTGAACACAAAGGTCTGTTGTAAGACTCTGAAGTGTTTTGAAAGTAAGAAAGCGCGTATGTTCCTTCTGTATTGTTGGATGGTTAAGTGTGAATTACTGTCTATTTGCTATGCAGTAGCATGTATCAGTCCAGTTCACAGAACTGGAATTTTTTTTTAAGAGGTACCAACAAATTTGCAATTGATTACAGAATTTCATACAGCATGAAATAATTTCAATTTAATATTTCTTAAATAATTGAAAAGATGCATTGCTTTCATAATTTGAGACATGAACGCTTGTCTAAGAATCTTCAGATTGTGTATTTTGATGCGGCTGTTCTATGATGTCACTACATTTTTTAAAAAGTGCAGTAAGCCTGTCTACCCCTTCCTAGATGACATAAAATCTTATTAAACCTCCATAGGAGCTATTTTGAGCACAAGTTAAGGTGAGACACAAAATCCATGTGTTTTAATTTAAATGTACAATGTGTGGAACTATGGATTTTTAATCTGTATATTTGAGGTCAAAATTGTATGTTGCTTTAGAGTATTTTCTAGCTAAGCTCATATTGACCGAAGTTTTCTTATGTTTTAATTTCAGATAAATATGAGAGAGAAGCCAGTAAATATTGGAATGAATTTTACAAGACCCACAAAAATAACTTTTTCAGGGATCGTAATTGGCTGTTTCTGGAGTTTCCAGAAATTCTTCCAGAAAAAAGGAGACAAGAGTTCAAAACAGAAAAAAGATCTTCAGAACGCACAAAAATAAATAAGGACAATAGTTTTTCACTCAAAAATGAAATGTTTGAAGAAGGAGAAAAATACTGGAAGAAAAATTATGGAGGTGGTTCTAATGTTGTACAAGGATATGTATATAATAAAAATCAAGTAAAAGCTCTTACTGACAATCCTCAAGGTAAAAACTGTGAAGAAGAACATGGCAAGCTGGAATTCTTCCCTGGTTGTGATGCCACTTACCGAATATTAGAGGTAATGCGCTGCAAATGCTCTGCCCATCATGTAGAGCTCCACTTAATTACTCAAAAATCTGATAAAGACCCTTGCAACCCTTGCTAAGTATCAAGAAAGTAAACCTTTGGAATTTGACATACTACATTCATTTATGGCAGAAACTTTCAGAGAAGCCTAGGATCTGGCCTTAGATTTCCCTTTGAAGTTTCTCCCAAATCAGAACAGGGGTAGATTGTCAGATTCCATTTGCATTGAAAGTCAGGTTTCTAATTTCCTAAGGATAGGTGTGCGTTTAAGGGCTTTGTCTAAAAGTGTAGGTACTTGCATCATTCTTGCCAAATGATGAAATTGGACAAGAATATTACAATTTTCTTATGCAGCTTGAGAGATGGATTCTCTCTTAAGTTTCGGAAGATATTGGGGAGAAACGTGATCATGTAAATGATTTGAGAATTGTGGTATGAGCTGTTTATAGGTTTTCTGTCCAACATACCTTCAAGTGTAATGAGTCCTATCTGCCAACTAATTTCAGATGAAAATAACAAAAAAGGGTTTTATTTACTCATTTATTTTAACTTTATCTTTCTCTGCTGATTTTAGGTTGGTTGTGGCGCTGGAAACAGTGTCTTTCCTATTCTGAAAGTTCTGTGGTATGTAGTGTTGGATTTCCAAATATGAACATTATATTCACATCTTCATTTTCACCAAATGTTGGTGCTGGATCAGTGCTGCAGGAAGTGTTGAGTGTTGAACCATTTTACAGCCCTAAAATTCTTACTATGTCAGACCACAAATAATGGTGGCATCAGTATAGGATACTCCTCATATTGCTCCACCCTGTTCTTGGGGGGGATCTTATTTGCTGGGAAAGTTTGTCTTCAGGAGCATCCAGGCTGATTTCTTGTAGTTACTCTCAGGCAGGTGAAATATTCTCTTGTCTTATATCACTGTAAAGCTACCAGATATCTCTTCAAAAGGCCAAAATCAGAGACCATAGATAACGGCATGTGATCTACTGGAAAGAAGTTCTGTTGTTTCTGAATTGGCTGGTATGTTTGTCACATTGCTTTCGGTTTTAGTGTCAAGGCAGAATTCCTGTATCACCTTACTTAATTCATTGAAACATCTTAATCCACTTAGCTTCCAGTTTTAGAAAAATCTGTCGTGACAGCTTGTCCTCCCATCCATGTAGGCAGGAAGGTTTTAGTAGAAAGGCTATGTATGTTTCATAGGTTGAAATTTCTTTTTATTCATGCCCTTAAGAGCTTGAGAACAGCACAATTCATTGTTCTATCAACGAATTCTGATTGCTAGTATCACTGCTATGGAAAAATGACTCCATTTTGCAGATATGGAAACACAGCAGGAGGAATTGAGTGATGTACCAGAGTCACACATGAAATCCTGAAGTGTTAGCAAAGCATCTTCATCCTACAGCAAATGCTTTGCTTTAGATAGCATGTAGTGAAAGCAGAGCCTGGTTTCTCCTGTTGAGCCCTCAGAAGTGGCTTAGCTGTGTATTCTGTCAGATCTTACAGGTACTGACAGAGTTTATTGATTCCCTTCTAAAGAAGCCATCTATCCAAAATCTTGCATGTGTTTTTATTTAATTAAATTGATCATGAGTTGATCATGAGGTCATCTCTCAGTGGGTTTTGAGTAGCTTTCTGAGTAGCTTTCTCAGTTTATTTTTCAGAGGTGAAAAGCTCCCTAGAATTGCTAGTATCTGATGGATGGTACAAGGAAATTTGCAGCTGGCTTAGTCTTGGATGGGAAGGGAAGGGAAAACAGTGCTACAGGAAATTCTTATTCATCCTAGCTGGAAAACAAAGGAGATAATGGAGTACAATAACAAATAAGGCTTAATGAAATCAAAAGAACAGAAAGGTGATACATGGAAACCCAAACTTCTACAGAACTGGATGACTTTTGCAACACCCCATCCCTGCCCAAATCATATTGCTAATTAAAGTGCAAGCATGGGCTGATTATGCAGTGCTCCTGTAAGAAAATGTGACCTATTAATGTGAATTTATGCATTACAGCACCAGGACATTGTCATCAGTTCTGACAGCCCTCTGTGACCTTTTTTCTTTTCCTTTTTGCTTCCTCCCTGACAAGGCTATAATTCTTTTTGTACTAATTGCCTGTTGGTATTCTTATGAATTTGTCGGCCCCATTGGTTCATTACAACCTATGTGGCTTTCCATGTGCTAGACATCAATAAAGCATGCTTGATCAAGCCTGTGGAGAACCCCACAGGACCCTCGGAAGTTTCATGAACACTGATGTAGACTTTCATCTTATACATTAATAATTTTTAACTGATGTTGGTTTTGTTTTCCTAGCAATACACCTGGAACCTTTCTGTACTGTTGTGATTTTGCTTCAGGAGCAGTGGAGCTGGTAAAGGTAATTCATGCACTCGCTTTAGAGTACCTTACAAGCCTGTAATTCAGGAGGCTGCCAGGAAGCCATCTTCATGAAAAAGAATGTGATGGCTTTGACAACTTTTAACTGAAGTTTTCAATATTCCAAAGAACAAAGTCATACTGTATGCAGAGAGGAATGAATACCATCAGTGAGCTTGCTTCTCAGCTTGAGTAAGATACTGGACAGAATAGGCTTTTATATGAGATGTTTTACAATGCAGAATAATTGAAGAAAAAATGTTTCTTGAGTCACAGTAAACGTATTAACTACTACTGTTCTCTCTGTGCCTCTTTTCATCTTTTTCCTGACAGTCACATTCGTCCTACAATTCAGCCTGGTGTTCTGCCTTTGTTCATGATGTGTGTGATGATGCTTTACCCTATCCTTTTCCAGATGAGATCCTGGATGTCATTCTCCTTGTCTTTGTGCTCTCTACTATTCATCCTGACAGGTAAATGAAGACTAAAGGGCAAAGCAAATGGGTTAAATCTCTTTTTTAACTGGAGGTTTTCAATAATAGCAGAAGAAGATGATGAATCTTTGTTATTTAATAAGCTACAATATATATAAAACAAAGTGTTTTAATTGCTGTTTACCATTTTCAGGCTTCAAGAGAGAAGCTGGTCAGGCTAATTATAATTAGTTTCCAATCTCCATCAAAATACAAGTGGTATATTGTAACTAAGTATATCTCTATTAGAAGTGACAGATTCAAAAAAATTCCAAAATAAAACGCAGACTAACAGTCTTCTAGGAGGAAGTTATTTTTAGTGATCAAAACTAAACATTCATGATTTAACACCTTGCAATATGTTTATATAGACTTAGATTGCTGATTTAGCCACATTCAAATGCTTCCATGCAGGCCTTTTAAACTAAAATGCATCCAGAATTTTGTAACTTGTTTGGATTAAGAGCATTTGATCTAATTTTCGTATATGGTGTTATATTGAGTACTGTTAGTCTTTGCTGATGCCTCTCAATGTCTAATGAACCAAATTTTATGACTGTTAAGGTTGGCTGATTTTAAAAACACCTTTTTTTAATGGGAAAAATGTAAAAGAGCGCCATGTAAGTTAAACTTCTTGACTCTAACTAGGTTATATGAAGGGAAATGCATACTGTTTGTGTGACAATACATTTATTACTTCAAGAATGTCATTAAAATGGGCTTGGCATACAGCCTAAGTCTGAGAACTGTTTCCCTGCTACTAGTGATTAGCTTTATACAGAAAAACCTTCCCTGTATAGGATATTTCTCCTTTCTGTTTATTCAGAGATGAGCACGAGTCACACAAAGCCAGGGTCCAGGTTTCAAAAACCAATCAGGAGACTTCAGATCTCCATAACTCTAGTGATGCTGCCAGAAGGAAATTGGATAATAGTGATTCATTCAGTGACTTTGCCTGTAGAAGCAGTAATCAGATGTTCTGTTAGAATTTCTGTGGATCTTTTCCTATTGATCTTTTGAGAATACATTTGAGGGTTTTTGTGGTTGATTGCCTGTTTTGTTTGTTTTCTTTTTTGTTGTTTGTTTGTTTGTGTGGGGGTTTTGTCATTGTTGGTTTTGGTTTTTTGGTTTGGGTTGGATTTTTTCCCCCCATGGCTGACATGAATGCTTTTGTGTGTGTGTGTGTGTATACACAGATAAAGATCTCAATGTAATCATCTGTGTTGTGAGACCCACTTTCCAAAGATGTGCTAGTCATTACTGCCATCTCATAGAAATAAAATGACTGCATAAAGGAAAATGTGATCCAGATTCATCTTGCTCAAGTATACATTTTTTCTGGAAACTTTGAAAGTGGGAAATGAAAAAGAAAACCGAGGTAATCATGATGCAGAACTTACATATTTTGAAGAGATGGAAAATACATGTGAGCGGGACACATTTATATTCAGCAAATTGTTACTTAGTAATTTCTCTCTAGGCTGTTGTGTTTAGTTTTTGGTAATTGCTACTCTTGTAGTCAAATTTTAACACACTTCAATTCTGCTAGAAGGCACCTCTAAAATTTAGTTGCAGAACTCGAAGTATTAAACTTTCTTCAAGCTGTATAATTAATGTCCTCTAGTTCTGCTGGATGAAATTTCTCAAAGCACCTTCACTTTTTGTGCACATACACGTCTTTCTGTGTGCGCAAAACTTCTGTTTACATAGGCAAGGCTGGAATTCTGTGCACAGCTCCCTGTCTTGAACAATCTCTTATTCTCAGGTGGTGCTGCCTTTTTGGTCTGTGGCACCAAACTTGGTTCCTTATGTTTGCAAACTTCACCAACACCTCATCTATTTTCTAAGGATGCAAGGGGTTGTAAATAGGTTGGCTAAGCTACTGAAACCTGGAGGAATGTTGTTATTTCGAGACTATGGAAGATATGATACAGCTCAACTTCGTTTTAAAAAAGGTAATTCCTGAATGGTTTTGTAGTTCTCTGTTCATTTTAGCTCTTTTTGGGGGAAAAAAAAATGACATGTTCTTTTTCATTACCGCTCTAATTTCCTAGGTCATTGCTTGTCAGAAAATTTTTATGTAAGAGGAGATGGAACCAGAGTATATTTCTTTACCAAAGGTATGGAACATTATAGTTTCATAGAAAGAGCTGAGTGTTTCTCTAGGTGATTTGGATTATGAAAGCTCATCTTAAAATATAATTTTAAAGAAGGTTTTATTGTCTTTTTTTAATTCTCTGCTTTTAAAAAGCCCAGAGCTAATTGTAAGAAAATTATTTCCTTTGTGTACACATTTGTTGCATATGGGGTCCTGCAAGATTGCTTACAGACATCACTGGAAATTTCTCTTTAAGTATTCAGTGTCTAATTGTACGCTCAAATTTCATTATTTAAACATGCACATGACTTCTCTCTTAAAATTGGGATAAACAGGCTTGGAAGGAGAGTCTGTAGCTATATATGGCATAAAAGTCTGGGTTGTCATTTGTCAGGTGAAATAGCTCTATCTTGATAATACGTGAACAGTGACCAAATGGCATGCATTTGTTTACTCAACTATGGCATGTTGAACCCTGTGAAGGAAGGGTATCTGTGGATGCTGTGAGTAATAATTGATGTGGTTTAGGCTTCAACATAACAATTTTTACTGCAATATAAATCAAGAGCTGTGAAAATGAATTTCTAACAAGCCTTCGTACAGGCTGTGTCCTTTATCTTTCAAATTGCAAAATAGATTTACTTCCATCTTGGGTTGAACTAAAGGCTGGTAATTACTACATTCTAAAAATAACTTTTTTTTTTTTAATTGCAATAATTCTTCATATGAAAAAATAGATGAGGTATGGAACATGTTCAACTTGGCTGGATTAACTGAAGTACAGAATTTAGTTGATCGGCGATTACAAGTCAACAGAAAGAAAAAAGTGAAAATGCAACGAGTTTGGATACAAAGCAAGTTCCAGAAGCCATTGCTATCTGCATAATCCTGAAGAAACCACCAAAAGGCACCTTTGTAAATAATTGTACTCCAGAAATGCAATACAGAATTGAACTTCAGAAACCGAAACAAATTTAAGTATGTATATTTTCAGTAAATGTTGTGTTAACCACTGAAAAGTATAAAAAAAGTTAAGTAAATGTATTGAACTGAAAACCTTTCTCTGACTCTTTTCTTTGTAAATATATATGTGTGAGAAAAATCTGGGGGGGAAAATGGCCATTTCTGATTTCTTCTTTATATCCAATAATCTTTTCATAACAGTGACCAGGCACTATTTTACTCCCTTAAATATGAATAGTCAAAAAGTATAAGTATATATATCATTCCTGTTGAAATTCACAGTATGTAAAAAGCTTTAGTCTGAAACATAATTCTCAGAGATTTAGAGAAACAGAATATCTGTTCTCACTATTACTACAGGCTGCACTATATTAATTTCCGAGTTACATCCTTTTCAACCACTGTGTCTTACAACTGTATTTCCTCTTTGGGGAGAAATTTCTTGGTGCATAAATAATGAAGACAAAATTCCTTTTCTGATTTGCATGTAGCTATCATTTCACACTAACTGCATGTGATATGTATACACATTCAGTGATTTTTGTCCTCCACTGTGACTGATTTATTATCCTGAAGTCTCCACTTTTCATCTGCATGCTCATAAGGAACATGCCAAATTCAAATACAATGCATTATATTCAAAGAGCTCTAGGTTGTAAACTGAACATGCTTCATGTAGAAAATAATTACTGAAATGCCAAAACAGTGCTGAAACCAAACAGTTAATATTGGATTGTTGTCTGGATAAATACAAACATTATTTTTCCGATATGTTAGATTCGCTAGAGGGAGGAGCAAAAACCGTAGTCCAGAGTACATTTTGTTAATATTGTTATGGGGTAATGTAATCACACTAGAATGGTAATCTACCTGGCAGCTGAGATATTTTTGTTCTTTACAAAAATAAGTTGCTTTTTGAGGGATTGGATATTAGAAAGAAAACACAATGTTTTTTATTTACCAGGTGGGGATACAGTAAAGGACAGGATTACATTAGTACTTCAAGTTCTTTTAAGAAGAAAACTGAAATGCAAACACTGTTTTCAAATGTAGAACATGATCCTGAGACTGTTGAGCTAGTATTTAAAGATGTTTCTATGCCACTTCGCTGTTTAATTTTAAATCACTTAGCCACAACGAGGAGAGAACAAGAAACAGGTGAATGAATATAGTAAATCTCTTATTTCAGCAATGGTAGGGGATGCATGTAATCAATAACATGTAGTTTTAAGTGCCATTTACACAGTGACACTCAAAGTCTCTTTTCTTGCTTTTGTTTTAGTCTGAAGGGTAAACATGTCACAGCTGACAGCCCAGCCCGTGTGGTTTTTTGCAAGTTGTTGGTTGCTAGGCTAAGGAGGACTAATGGTCTTCCAGGAAGAAAACCCTAAATTGTCTAAATGGGGATGCCAAGTAGCTTCATCCCCTTTAACCTAAATGTGTTTCAAGAATGAGGTGCAGTAAGGGGTCTGATGCTGCATTTTTGATATATTTGAAACTCCCATTAGAGGAAGATACTGTTTTATGAATTAAGAGGCTCAGGAACCTTTGGTTAGCAATGGCATTATTGTAACCTGCAATAAAACTCTTGTGGTATAAATCAAAGGTTAAAACACAGCTGTGTTTCTTAAAGCCGCAAGAGATTGTAGCATCCTCATGGAAAATATAAATAAATGTCTCCTTATATTTTAAATATGTTGCTATTCTGTTTTATTAGTTGTGACTTCTGAATATACACAGCTCTTAGCTAGCACAAATCATTTTCACTTTTAGAATTTTCTGGGGCAGTGATGATGATAAGTTCTTGAGCATCGTGCAGTCTTACTCATGTGTGTGATGTAAATTTTCCATATGTAGAGGCTAATGTAATGTTTGCTTTGGCACTCACAAGGTTATATTGATTCTGGCAAGATTTTAATATGCTATGTTTAACAAAAGTGTGACATCACAAAAAAACAAACTCTGAATTTTGAATGGTCTTAAGCAAAATTGGCTGCTTCTCTTCCACAGTTTGCAGTGTAAGTATTGTCTGCCTCTTTTGGAATAATGGGGCCTGTTTTGGAAGTAATAAGATCAGCTATTATTTTACGTGTAGAATATCCACTGTTTGAACAGTTGTAAGACTCACAGAAGAGGATATGGAAAAAGACATCATTCCCAATAAGAACTTTTCAATCTGAGTAGCACTTTTTATATTTTGGCTTTCAGACATTTCAGTTTTCAAAAAGCTTAATCAAAGACGTATTTTTGAAACTCTTCCAAATCATCTTTATTAGGCAAGAAGGGCTACTGAAATAAAAGAGGAAAAAGAGATGCAGACATCTATACAGTAAAGGCAGTTTAAAATGTCTTTTTTAAAATTAATTTCTGGAGGAAAGAAAAATTAGTTTATTAATATAGAAAAAGGTACTTAAGTTTCACTTTTGACATATGAAGTTAATTCTTTAATCAGATGTGTACCTAAAATAAATTTATACTCATTTTATAAATACTAGACATTTTAATTTGTAATTACAAATTTTCTTTAACTTTTTGGAGAGTTTTTTTTGTTATTTCAATCATGGCTTCCTAATGGCAATTAGAAAAAGGTAGTCTTGCTGGAGCTGAGCTTTGGCTTCATTGGCTTTGGCTTGCTCTATGAATACTGTGTATTTTTGCCCTGTTGTACAGGGACATTTGAACATGGTACTTAAGGGTTTAGACCTTGCTTAGTTTTTAAGCAAGCGTGAGACAGTTAAAAAGTAAAGAAAGTGACCAACTTTTTTTTCCTACACTAGTTTTGAAGTATCTAGTCAATAACAATTGGCTCATATTAAAAAAAAATGTTGTCTCTTTCTCAGCAAAACCAAGGCAGGTGCTTGTGCTGTATTCACAAATCCCCCAAATCTGAAGAGGACAACCCAAATTCAGGGATGATGAGGAGACTCATCATGCTCAGTAGAACTCTAGAAATATTAGGGAAAATTTATTGTCTTGGAAAGTGCACAGCTAATCTCCTGATTCTGCTGGTTAATCATGACTAAAACTTTATAACAAACAACCCCAGAATTTGTATTAAACAATGGTGGAATTCACTTAACATAAATTTTGCTACTTTATTTTCATTTGTGGTGTGAACTTTACTCACTGTTCCAGTGTGCTCTTTGATCTGTTGACGTGTGGTTTGCTTCCTCTTTTTCCCATGCGTAGTGGACAACTAAGCAGTTTCCCCGGGAGCTTGATACACAAACATTTGCAGTAAAGTTTGCTGGCTGAGTTATTGTTAGGATCAGAAAAAAGAGTTTTGTATTTCCTTCTGTACAGATTGCTTTTCTTTTTGTGTGAATGCAATGAATTGTATAGATGCTAAATTATATACAGTGGTATTGGCTGTATTTTTAAGTGAACTGTCAGGGAATCAGAATGGTTTGGGTTGGAAGGCACCTCAGAGATCATCTAGTTCCAACTCCTCTGCTGCAAGCAGGGACACCTTCCACTAGACCAGGTTGCTCAAAGTCCCGTCCAACATGTCCTTGAATACAGGAAAGATGTCTATGATAAAAGTTCATATAGAAACCATTTCTTCTCTGTAGAGCATCTTCATAATGGGTGGTTGAACAACCCTGGAAATAAAACGTATACATATTGCAAAAATATTAAACATTGCTATTGTTAATAATACAGCTCACTTTGCCTTTCAGTGTATGTAAACTTCTCTCCACGTTTGGAACAAGGATTGGACATGAGGGTTTTTTTACATCAGTTATGTGCCAGTTTCCCCTCTCTTCTGAATAATCCAGAATTTGGACAAGTGTAAATCTCTTATATGCAATCACACTTTGTATGTAATCAGTAAGAGCTGCATGGGTTGCCATGGGTGTCTTAGCAGGTTCTTTGTTCTACCTGTTCCTCCTGGCATAGAGCTCATGCCTGGACTGGGCTTTGAGCTGAGAAGAAAATTTCTCTGTTGAGACACCATCCTTCACCCTTTGCTGGTACCAAGGAACTAAAAGGACAACTTGCCTGATTTGAAAGCAAGAGCCATACATGCAAGAGGGGAGAAAGATGAAGATGCAGCTCAAAGGCAGACCAGAGAGGGACTGAGTGTTTCCTCTGGGAACTGGGGTGAGAAGGAAGCTTGGATAGACTGACTGAAAAAAATGAGATGCAGAACTGAGGGACAGAACACTGTGGGCACAGTTTATGGAGATGATTTGTAATACGACACAGCATGGCAGGGTGAGGACCTTGGGCCTAGGAATGAATGAAACGAAATAGTGGAGGTGAGAAGAGAAAGGGGACTATTCATCACAAAAATAGGGTGAAATCTGGGTAAAAAAAGCAATTGATATAAGGACTGGAGGTAGACAGACCTATCTTCAAAGTTTTTATTCTCCCAGGAGGTAATGCCTTTTCACATCTTAGCGGAATATTATAGATTTTCTCTTTCATCCATATGTGCAAAATGCATTTCAATAAATTAAAAAGATGGAATGTTTCCTTTGTTGTAGTTTGTATGTGCTATGCACATGTTTTCAACAGTGCAGGCAACTGTGTGATACACCTGCTTTTGCTTTCCCCTTAGGGAACAGTGTTTTTACCTTCTTTCGAGTAGAACCCTATAGTGACAGAAGCTACATTCCTAACCTCCTGGGAAGCAAATACCTGAGAATAACAGAAGTGTCTGTATCCTGACTGTGTGCAATCAAGGTAGAACAATTAAATTTACTCCATGTGTTCTGATGATGTCCCATTTAAATCAAGACAATATCTGCAGATTATCACCGTGAAGAGTCTCCCAATATCAGTTTGTGTTATACTTGCATCTGTTCAACAGAACTTAAAATGAATTGGTATAAACTAGAAATAAAACTTAAAGAAAAATAGCAGAGTAGGCTTCATCTGGGATCACAGCAATTTAGAGATGGAATATGTTTTGTTATTTTAAAACACTTATGGTTGCAGAGGAGCACTTATCTAAGAGGCTGAAAATTTCCCTTATTTGAGGTATAATGTATTTCAGGAATATTAAAGCTAATATCCATGTTCTGAAGCTTTGTACACTTAATGTCAGCTAAGGATATCTTGTCAATTGTTGCTGTGAAAAAGGAGTTAGCAACAAGATAGTCTCCTTTTCAGAGGATAGTTTATTGATCAGGTTGCTACAATTTTGAAGGGAACTCAAAAGATTAAGTAAGCAAGAGAATTAGCTTAATAAGACTAAAACCCACAGATGACATATGAAATTTTATAAATAATTCAATTAAACATAATCAAAGCATTCTTGTGTTTTGATACTAAATGAAATTTTAAGTTCATTAAGAAAACAGACTTGGTGTGTACTGCTAGTTATAAAAACAGCCAAAATGTTAAAATTTTAAAGTATGATGTAAAAATAGCATGCTCTATAGCTACAGCATAAATCCAGTGTATAGTCTTCTCTGTAGTGTGTCCTGTTCAGCGAGAGGAAAAAGTGTAGTAAAAATAGATGGTGAAGTTTTTTCATGTCTCTAGGAATTTTCATATGAAGACAGCTTAGGGAATGGAATGATAGACAATGTGAGAATGGCATATAATGTTGTATTTTAGTATTTAGAAGGTCTGATTTATACCTTTACATGATACAAAAAGCAAGATAAATTAGTCAAGTTGGCAGGCAACAAACCTTCATTCTATATATTTATCACCATGCACTATAAAAGCAAGGAATCACAATGTTCACAAGGCTGAAAGATTGGTGAGTTACCAAAAACTGGTTGTATTAGATTTGTCCATTTTCATTTTTATATATGTGAAAGGGAAATTTTGCATATTTACTTTCGAGATTTTTAAATGCTTCCATTCTAAAAAACAAAGAAACAAAGAAATAACAATCCTAAAGCCTTTTTCATTACCTTTTGTGAGATCCTAACATTGCTCAACATTCAGATCAACAGTAAAGCTGAAGAATATGCCTGAATACAAAATGGGTCTGGTAGACACAGTTACCAAATTAAGAAAATATAGAGAGAAAAGGTAGAAAAGTAGAGAACATACTAATTGGCATGACAACATGTAGTCCTGTGGCAGTCCTACAGCATTTAGTATTTTATATAGAATGACAAATTCAGTGTAGTTCCTGAGAGAGCAGGAGAGAGACAACAATCTTGCCACACTTCCCTGCCACTCATGACTGTAAACGGGCACATGGACAAACCAAAAGCCAAAGAATGAAAGTAAATGGTTTGCTATAAGAGTCACAATTGATTAGTTATGCTTGGTTGAGACTGGCTGTTTTGGAGGGTTTCATTGCAAAGCCAACACTAATTTTTTCTTTAATGTCAGTCATACTCTAGCCTCCATTTCCTCCTGATATAACAAGTGCTCTTTAAATGGAGGAGTGCATCTTTGAACTTGAATAAAAGGGTTGTTGTGCAGTGTAGGATTCAGCAGATGGGCTCAGAGAATCCAAACTTACCACTAGGCTTTTGTTTTACACTGGGAAAGGCTTTGCCATTTTTAATGGCTGTTTGCTACATTCCCTACTAAGCACAGTAGTCAGATGTTGTTCTGAGGAGTCGGGCAGCTCAGCTTCCAATGACATTGATTACACTCAGCAGTGAGAGCATGAGAAAGAGTAGTGGGTGGAGAAGTGAAAAGGCAACGTGAGGCATTTTGAGGAGGAGATTTGCACTCTAGCACTTGCATGTGGGTGACAATCCCTCAGAGAAGCAATTTTTACTCTGAAGTGGAGCAGAGTTGAATCTTCTGTGCTCACTTCAGGTTTAATCTCCATCCCTGCAAACTCCCAGTGCAGCCTGTAGTTAAATGTGCGTTTACTTAAAATGAAAGGAAAATAACAGTAGTGAGAAGCTGCATCTTCAGCATGGAGCGGTGATTTCACAGAGGGACGCTGGCATGTTAATCCCTGGCATAAAAGGGCGCAATTCTCAGTGACAATGCTAAGCCTGTTTACACATGGGCTGAGCTAAACCCAAAGATGACCCACAATGCTGTTCAAAATCATTTGTTTAATCCTTTTTGAATTTTTGTGATCTAACAACCAGAGATGTTTGTGTTAAAAAAAGATGATATGAAAAAGCTGTCGTCACTGACCATGACTTTCTCTGATGTACAAATTACAACAAACACAGTCATTATCTTACTTCAGATAAAAATTCCATCTGTTTATTCAAGAGTGAATATTAGTGAATTGAATAAATCCTCAGTGATAGTTACCAACCTCTAAAATAAGATCTGCTTTTTAAATCAGAAATAATCTGAGCTACCTTATAAAAAGAAAGAAAAACAAACCATCCTGGCAGTAAGTCTACGTTTTATTTTACCAAAGTTTATGAGAAATCAATATAATCAACAAGAACCTTGGGGTTTAGTCTCTTTTTCTTTTACATGTACTTAGTATAATAGCAAAAGAAAGCAGATGGAAAAGGAAGCTGCATGATACACAGTCTACAAAACATGCAAGTATTATTATATCACTTAAGATATTTAACAAGCTACTTAATCACACTCTTCTTGCATCAATTGCCTTGAGGCAGAGTATCAGAAACAGTAAATATTTATTTCACTTAGAAACAATGTTAGTTAAAGGCCTCAGGGTTTAATCTGAATGAAAAGAAAATATTTGAATCTTTGACCCAAATTTCCATTGTCATTTATGTCATTTTAAGTCCAGAAGACTCTTAAAGTCTATGGAGCTTCTTCAAGATATTGGCTCGTTGCTCACAATTGGAATCCAAATTAATGGCACCTGTTTTGGCTTTGGTTGGAGTAGAGTTAATTTTCTTCACAGTGGCTGGTATGGTGCTATGTTTTAGATTTGTGCTAAAAACAGTTTGGTAATATAGAGATGTTTTTGTTATTGCTGAGCTGCGCTTGCACAGTGCCAAGGCCTCTTCTGCTTTGTGTAGTGCTTCGCCCATGAGAAGCTGGGTTTGCACAAGGGTTTGGAAGGGGACACAGGACAGCTGACACCAACTGACCAAAGGGGTGTTGCAAACCATGTAGTTCATGCTCAGCAAATAATTTTGGGGAAAACAGAAGGGACGGGGAGACATTTGGAGTTGCAGTGTTTGTGTTCCCAAGTCACCATGGTGCGTGGTGGAGCCCTGGCTGTCCTGGACATGGCTGCACACCTGCTGGCCCCTGGGAGCTGGTGAATGAATTCATTCTCCAGCTTTGCTTGTGTGCACAGCTTTTGCTTTACCTATTGAACTGTCTTTATTTCAACTCATGGCTTCTCTTGCTTTTACCCTCATGGTTCTCTCCCGCACTCCACCAGAGGGAAGTGAGCAAGCAGCTTGGTGGTGCTGAGCAGGTTAATCCATGACAGGGCCTAGCTGTAAAGATAAAATTGCAAACATTGAAGTACAAAAATACTTTTTTCACTTTTCTTACTTTGCTTAAGGGCTGAAATTTGGTTTGCTCACGTATGTGTTTATATTTTTGTGTAAGATATTCAGAATTTTTTGTCCTACAAAATTCTGTAGTGGGTAATAAGTTTTATGAAACTTAATGACCAACCAGATAAGAATGATTGATTAAGATAAGTGATTTGTAATGAAATCCTTAAGACATGTTCATATCTGTTGTTTTTCTCTCAAATACTTGAGAAAGTTCCTGTGAGAAAGTATGCCTATTCTTAAACTTAAAAGACCTTTGAAGTCCAAAATAACAAAGTTTGTGAAGATAGAAAAAGAAAAACCAATAAGGGAAAAAATGGCACTTTTTAATGCATGGTCAGAAAGTGAAAATGCATATTTATGTTTTCATGTGTTTTTACATTTCACAGACATTGTGTTATTTCATTACCAAAAGACTTTGCACAGTGCTGTGTGATTCTAAGGAAATACCAGTAAAGCAATATAATCTAAACTTATGCTTTGGGCTTCCATTTTTTTCCAATTGTTCATTCTCCTTTTTCTAAATTAGTCCATCAGATTAAAAAAGAAAGCCAACATGACACTCTTTGGAAGTCACAGACAGCTGAAGGTAATGCAGGCAAGTATTAGCTAAGTGTTTTTTCTGCTGGACTTTGCTTTCCTGTGTGAGATCAAGAATATGGCAATCTTATCTGGTGTGTTACCAGCAATTTTGTTTAGTAGAGGTATGTTATACGTGTGCTTGTGATACTTCATACCATTTTAATGTTCTTGTTTCCAGCTGCACTACTTTCTGATTGATCTTAATAAAGCTTTCGGAGATTCTCAAGCAGACTGTAAGTAATTATTACTTAGATATTTTAAGTATACATTACGTAAGTACTGCTGGTTGTATTGATAAAGTGAATAAATTAGAAGTTTAACATAAACACGCAAGTGTAGCCATGTGTAACTACATGAACAATGACAACTTCAGGCCTCTTGGTTTTCATGCCCAGCTTGTTTGGTGAGATCAGCAATGAACATGCAAACTTCCCCAGGGTAGCCTAGAGCAACCTTTTCTATTTCTCTGAGAGTTTCAGTGCTCCCTCTTTCAAAAACAAAACAAAGCAAAACCACAACAAAACAGTTATAGCCAAAGATAAGCCTAAAAGGCTTAGATTATATATATACATACATGTGCATATGTATATGTGTATGTATAAAAATAAAATGAGAACATAGAGAACATCAGCAGCCTGGGAGGTAGAGAAATGGAAATTGGCTGACATCCAAGTAAAGAAAGGTCCAGGCAGTAAAAAGAAATTCTTTAAATAGGCATTTAACACAAGGTAAGAGAGAAAGCTTGTTTGCTTATAAGTTTTTCCTTAAACAAATGGTAGAATGGAATGAGAAGTAAAAGAAAAGTTAATAAGGATCTTTTTATTCTTAATCTGGGAAAGTATAAAAGCCATAACTTTCACGTTTGGACTTTTTAAGCACTTTTATGCAAGGGGCCTGCTGGGGATCCACATTCTTCTGCAGTCAGTATGGATGCTGAGTCATCAGGAAAGCTGGCCATTTGGTTTTTGGTTTCTAAATATAGAGATGAACATTTCAAGCCCTAATCTGAGAACAGTGGACACTCGTATGTAGTGTTGGTGACATGAACGATTTCATTCTCAATAGGTTTGTATCAAAACCAAAGCTGTGCTTGTGCACGTACTCCTGAAGAACAGTGGTTTCTATGACAAAAAAAATAATTAAAATTTAAAAATTATTTTAATAAATATAGAAGAGCAACAAGTTTCATTCTTTGATAAGCATCAGAACCCTCTCATGGTAGCTTTGCTATATGCAGAGGAGGTGGAACAAGTAGACTTTGGGGGTGGGAACATAAGAGCAACCTAAATTATGGAAGGAAGCTTAGGTTAAGCTTTAGAAGGGGTGAATTTTGAGTTTTTGACTGGGTTTTAGCTATTGTGTTCAGAGAATAAGGATTCTGAGTTTGTGGGAGTCTGCCTGGAAATTGTCAGTCTGACAATAATATTATTGAATAATACTGTCAGAGATTTATACTAACATCACCTTTGCAGCTGGTGTACTACACTAACATTCAGTACATAGGTTGGTGTGGGTTTTTTTATTTCTGATGAAGTTCTGCACACTTGGTTTGTTTGGAAACTTTGCTAAAGTAGGACCTTTGACATTCAAAATGCTGTGACAGAATCAGAATTAAAACAGGCATTTTCACTTTCGCTTTAGATAAATCTGTATAATTCAATATTATGTACCAGGAGCTCATTCTTAATAAAGCAAGCTTTTACATTGGTGGTTCAGTGTTTTATGTTGACAGCATTCTGTGCCTTCTGCATTGATCCTACCTGCAGAGATGCTTGCTGAGGGCTTTGCCACCTGCAGATGTGGGGCAGGGAGGGAGCAGTGCTGCCTGGTCAGCAGCAATGTGCATTTGGCTGAGCACATCCACTGCCGGCAGCGCCTCTGGCAGGGCAGAGCTCAGCCTGGGACTCAGCCTGGCTCTCTGCACAAACCTGCTGCTGCAGAGCCTGGGCAGCACAGGTGCCATCTCCCATCCACCTGCCAAGGTGTCCCAGGAAAGTGAGCCCTCGAACAAGCTGTGAGGTGCCATGGGTGTTGTTCTAGCAGGCCAGGTATGGCCTGACTTCTTTGAGTGAAGCACATGCTTCAGTCTTTAGATTGCTTACAGTCCAAGTGGGCAAAGCCCCTTGTAACTCTGAATTAAGGAAAGACTATCTAGTAAGTGGATGGCAGCAGAGGAAAGACTGTTTTGAGGAAAAATAGTTTTTTACTTTAAACTTTGTGTCCAACTTTCATCCTGAGTATACACAGTATGTTTCAAGAGCTATTTTTTGTAGGTGAAATAGCTGGGAATGGAACTCTTTAATAGGATGTAAAAATCCTGTAGCTATGTTAAGTGACAAAGCTCTGGCCATTGCATCCAGCATGCAGTGCTTTTGTACAGTGGCAGTTCATGTGCAGCTGATTCATCAGTCAAAAAAACAGCCGTTACCTTACTATGAGATGTGAGCTTCAAAATGAGGCTGTGGCCTCATTTTCTATGAGAACTTAACAGGCAAAGTTTGAGCTTTTAAAAGTTAGTCGGCCGTGCGTGAGTTATAAAGCCACAGCAAACTAGGAACTAATTAAATCTTGAAAATATTTGAATTTTATCAGTTTCCTTCCAGCTGATGGAAGACTAAGATGATTTTACAACAAAAGGGGGTTTCTTGACAATATTATAGCAGCATGATGA
Organism: Drymodes brunneopygia; assembly: GCA_013400955.1. NCBI lineage: Eukaryota > Metazoa > Chordata > Aves > Passeriformes > Petroicidae > Drymodes > Drymodes brunneopygia. Next base: position 93,189 of record VZTZ01028730.1, on the reverse strand, counting down.
GAGGAATCTTTTTTGATTGAACTAAGGCAGAGGACTCTTCTGACACCTGTGCTGAAAGGTCCGGCCCTAGCTATAAACATCTTGTCTGTTGCTCTCATGGAGTTTCTCAGCAGCATGTAGGTGGAGCCAAGGTCTCTGGGCTCCAGAAGATAAATGCCTAATATGTGATCTACAAGTGTATTTCTGCTGCCTGTGGTAGATATAAAGAAAACAAGAAAGTCCTGGTTTATTCCACTAGTAGAAAAATCAGTAAATGTTTATTATCCAGCCCATTTCCTAACATGTTCTTTGGAGAAGACAGAATCCTTCTTTCAATTATGCATGGTATGCTGAAGGTATTCATCTGGGAATGTTTTACCAGTTTTTATTATAATTATCTTTATTTTGGGTGCTGTCTTCGCACAGACTGAAAACCATGATACATCTCTTTTTCTTAATTGAACTTTTTACTGTTATTTGTCTATTTTCTACCTACAGCATTCCAAATACTAGTTATTTCATGTGTCCTGCCATTAATATAGAATGGATGAGGCCTTGATACAATTGAAAAAATACAGAATAATCTGAGATGAGACAGAGATATGGAATGAATTGTTGATTGTCTAAAATATAGCCACAGTTCCGGTTTAAACTCTTAACATTGTGTGACCAGTTATTATGTCTCATTTGAACCTTATGTGAAAAAAAACATGGAAAACGCAAACTCTTTACTGTACTCACAAAACTGCCAATGCTTCTTTCTCAAGTTTCACTCATCCCTGTTAATTCTGACAATGCTGCCATATGACTCGTGATGAAATTAAATTCCCATAAGAAATGCAAGTTTGGGGTATGAAATATACTTGTGAATTTCTCTAATGAATGTGCCTTGCCACAAAGGGCCCACAGCAGCTTAGTGGTCAGTGACTATTGTTAGGCACAAATAAAGTCCCTCTTGTGAGAACACCTCTATTATCACACTTATAGTATAATATGACATGTTTTCTTTGTGATTCCTAGGGCAATCCTGTCTCTAATTTGATACAACAAATATTGTTCTGACTCTCAGGAACCAAGTAAAAGTTTTGCCACAGACTTCATTTAAGACAAGACCTCATCATAAAGAAATTTCTTAGTCAGATCTAGAACTACTGTGCATACCTATTCAGGAATCTATTGACATTTTGATGAGTGTAATATCAAGAGTTGTTGGGTTACATTTTCTGGGACATTCTTCATATTTGTGGTTTTAGGCTTCTAGATAGGAAAATGTAGAATCTTTCAGCAAAATGAAAAGGAAAAAAAAAATACTGCAGTTTGAGTATATCTGTACACTGCTGTGTTGTCAGACCTGCTTTTTAAATTAGTTTTTCTAAGAAATGCTTTAATAAAACACTAAGATGGAATGTTCTGTTTAGCAGTCACAGAACAGAAGCAGTCCAGAGTCTGTATCTGCTCCACACAGAAAAGGCCCATAACAGAAGCAGCAGAATGACTTAATATGAAGAATTTTGAAAAAAGAAATGAAGCTATTCTGCATTCTCATTTATTAGACAGGGAGAGGGAACTGAAGAGTAACCTTTAAGGAACTCAAATTGTACCTGAATAATTTGCATTTAGAAAGGATGTTCCTTTCATGTTCAATTGGTTTATTGAATCCATGCTAGATTCCTGTAAATGCTACACAGGTTTTGCATCTCCAGTATTTTGCCTAAATGAAAGACTAACCTTTGGAGTCTGGCTTGGCTATATTACATTTATGTTTAGTCTAATAGAGGTGAAGAAAGTCATTGAACTGAATGGCACAAATTCTCTTGGTCCTTTGGAAGCAGCTTCAACAACAATCTCACTTGGATGTTCAGAGTGACAGGAATTAACATCATTCCTATACATAGGAACATCCTTCTGCTTGAAACAGCCTCCACAAATTCACGTTTCAGTAATCAACAAGGGCAGAGTGTGGTGCTGAAGGAGGAAAGGCTGAATATCTTTTTCATTCCTGTGAGAAATTAAAAAGAAGGCAAGTGCTTTGAGTGGTGAGCAAGTCTGCCTTCATTTTCATTCTACTGGTCTGCCATAAGGAAACTTCAAACAATGCTTATTTTGCCGAACAAAAATATTTTGAAAATTATTGTCTTAAGGAGTTGTGGAGTTGGTGTGAATGTAGACAGAGGTAATTTTGTTCCTTTACTGTACAGTATATGTTGGCAGTAAATTTTTCCTGCAGACAGTGGTTATAAGAAGTTTTGCCTTGGGGGCTACACAAAATACTGTATTAGAAGTATAAGAGAAATCTTGCTTTGTATCTGGGACTTCCTAATGATACACCTGTTTCAGTCTCCTTCTGTTTCAGCCTTTGTGTGTAGATCTCTCAGGTATCTTGTACAGTCTTTATGGACAAGATAGTATTTAACAAGGTGCTTGAGACTTGTAATATTTTGGAGTTTGTGATTTTTATGCAAAAGCAAAATCATATTGAAATCAGACAAGAATCTAATTTGTGAATTACACCCAGGAAGTGCATTGTGGAAAAATACCCAGACTAGTAACAGGGAATAGGTATTTCATATTCTATTTAATATACCCAGCATTAGACACATCAGATGGTAAGTAGCATTTTTGAGTTTATTCCTAGCAATAAGTACTTGTTTGTATTAAGGCAGGGTGAGAGTTTGGTTCTGATTCTGAAAAGCAGTGATGTCTTTGTGGACTCTGCACTCACGCTGTCTTTAGGGGAGCTTAGCAATAACAGTGCAATTGCTCTTTCAGCTGGAGTCTGGGATGTCCTGAGAGATTCTGAATATATGTTAGCCTCAGCTATTGGCACCCTGTTCCCCAGATGGAATTTTTTCTTCCACTCCTGTGCAGCATTCCTTGTCAAAAGACCTACTCTTACCCTTTACCACATGGTGGTAGAACAGCTTGAGTTTGGAATGACAGTACCGAAAAGTGAAAGCTCCTATAAAAAAGGAATCACATATTTTTCCCCCAAAAAAATCTCTGTGTAACCTTTGTTTTCATATTGTTGTATCACATGACAAGAAACCATCCAGAAAACAGTTTACCACTGCTAAATATCAGGACTGAATGGCAAGAGCCATGGATAAGATAACCACCATAATAAAGGTTGACTAAAGACATATATAAACAAAGGCTTCTCAGACAGCCTGGATAGTTTTGTACGTGCCCCATCAGCAAAAAAAGGCTTGGCATGGCTGCAGTCCTCGAGGTTAGTGCAGCTGCTAAACTGTAATTGGTTCTGAACCTGTGTAAGAAGTTGTCCCATCCTGGTGAATAATCATCTCATCTCACTCATTGTTAACTCATTGCTTGCTCGTGGTTGGGTTAGAGTGGGGGGGATATGGTAACATGCACAGCAGTAAGTTTGGCACCAAGACTTGCAGCTAAGACAGAAGAATGGTGTATATTCTCAGAGATGGAGGATACAGGTCATCTGTCTTCTGTTCTTTGCTCTACCTATTCAAAGAATAATGAATTGGTATCAGTATTCTGCTCTGTTTTCTCTAGGCACTCCAAGAATGAGATTTGAAGTACTTAAGAGATCTATTAAAGCTCAGAAATAAAACATAGTTCATCTAGGACAATGGATCTTTCTGCAGTAAGAGCAAAGCCTGACCATGACAGTTCAGCTCTGTCTCAGAAACTACAGATAAGGAACATAAGTATCCATATTTGTGTGTATGTGTGTGTAAACCAAAATAAAAATTCCAACCAAAGCAAGTTGGCTTGCTTCTTCCCAGCTCCACGTAGAATCATAGAACTACAAAGATAGCAGTTGTGTTGCTTTATGCATGCCTGAGGTGTGGTCAGGAAACAATATAGGAATACAGAAAAAAATAGAATGGAAAAAAACCACTAATGTGCAGAAATATCTTGCTGCTATTTTGTTTGCCTCTAAATGTTGTTGTAAATTAATGAGTATGTGCAATTGACCATGGATTATCCTTTATCCATGAGAATCGAAAAACTCAATTTGGAACAAGTTTTACAGCATACTTCATAACTTCTTTGGATTTTTAAAAACTTTTTAATAACTTGGCATATGAATTTATGAGTGTACTGTGGTACTGCCATCAAAAAGAAGATCAAAATAGTGACTAGAATAAGTGAAAAGGATATAGAACTGGCACAAAATCTGTATGGAACAAAGAAGTTACCTTTATTATTCAAAGTACAACTCCTGTTGGGAGCTTGTGTAGGTATCATATAAATCATGATGGAATAGGCCCTCTAATGAAGGACCATTATGATGGGAAGCAGGCAGTCTCCATTTGAAATAAAAAGCTGGGCACAATTATACTGGTTGTTAGTGTGCAAGCAGCTAAAAGAGCCCTGTGTGTTATTAGACACTTACCCTTACTACCTGAAGTGGAATTGTCTGATAGGAAAATTGGGTGGGACTTTCTGTGGCAAAAAATGCAAATTGTGTACAAAGGTGTCTGTATGAGTCTTATGACTGATTTTAGTGGTTTAAGGTTAAGTTTTCATGGCAATAAAAGAAGTATTTTGGCTCTTCCTGAAGTCTGTAAGCTTTATTAAGAACATGCATGACAAGTAATCTGATTGCAAACTATGTCTTCTTTGCCTCCCTAGACCCTTAAACGTTAACTGAATCCCTTCATCTGAGACAGGCATTGCTTTCTCTCTTATTTCTATGACAGATGAATGTGAATGGTGAATCTATCTTTGGAAGGCAGAAGATGAGATGCATTGTCTTTTAGTGGTCAAGCCTGATAGGCATCCTTTTTTATGTGTCAGTATCAAGTCTTATAAAAGATTTTTCAAAAGTGAAAATAAGTTTTCCCGAGAGATAAAGATAAAAAATAAAGGATTAGTATATCTGCCCATCCAATAACTCCTACTGTGAAATTCTAGCCCTATTTCTAATGCTAGGTTAATAATTGGAATTTGTGATCTTTAAGGCCTATGATTCTAAGGAGAGATTTGCTTCTGACTTCGGGATGATCACAGTTTTACTCCTATGGTGCAGCTGGGCTTTTCTAGGAGAGCAAATGTATAAAATACAGCCTCTGCCAGCACATCATGATGGCAACATGATGGGAAGAGGATAACATTGAATGACATCCATATCCAATAATAGCTGCTGTGAGCATCCTGTCGATCAGTGTATTAATGTTAGTCACCAGCCTGATTAACGACATGGAAACACTTGCTCTTCCTCTGGATGGTGCCTGAGTGCCTCCCGCCACAGCAATGGAGATCACCTTCTGCTGAGCTTATCCATACATGCAGGACTAGAGCCATTATGGGTGCTTCTGTGCATTGTGTAATAGTCTTTTCCAAATTAAGGGGGCTCTGAGATATCATTCAGTTTATCTCTGCCTGCTTGTTTGCACACGTAAAATCAGCTGACTCTCAGACCAAGTGGTGCCTTGTAGCTTCAAGCTCAGCAGTGGCTGTAGTCTGTGTCAGGGAATTTTTCTGCCATTATAAAAGAGAAAACAAGGCTCACACTGAAGATGGCCCCAGAATTTCTTTGCAATGATCCTACCTGAGAAACTTGAAGTTTTTTGATTGCAGATAGGAAAACACTTGGAGAAATGTGTGTACGTGGTAGAGAGAATTTGAGAAGGCAAGAAAAGGATTTCATTGACTAATTTCCAAAAAATAAAGTGAAAAAGAATTATTTATATCAAACCAGAAGAAAACAGAACAGTAGTGTGAGGGGACAGAGTCCTTTTACTGTCTAAAAGTACTGGAAGTTTCACTCAAGACTGGGCAAAGTTCTGCATTGTCATATTAGATGTCAACATCCTGAGATACTCAGCTTGGCACAGTGAGACCACTTCATTGCCTCATTTCATGCTGGTTTGTTACAGGCTATGTGCTGAATATGTCCAGAACTTAGCTTTTTATTCTATGTGCAATAGATTAAATTTTCCTATTTTGACAGGGAATATCTTTAGCAGTATGCTCTGAAATGCCTTAGGGATTCAAGCTGTCCCTTAATCAATGCTGCAGACGATGCAGTTTTGATTTTTTTTCTCTCTAATAGATGAACTATGACACTAGATTCATCCTGGCATACATCTGTCAGACCAGACTGAAAGCAATCAGTTAGAGCCACTTCATTACCAGCACAAGGCCAACAAATAGGGGACAATCTAAAAAAGGGAGATTGAAACATAGCATAGATGGGAAATAGATCTCAAAATAAGGTCATAATGGAGGATATAAATTGCACAGCAATTCAGACAGCAACAGGATATCCTCAAAATATGCTACAGTATCTGCATGCTGGTACTGACTTTTACAAATATGCAACAAATATGGATTGTTTGTGAAATGAACAGCTATGGGTCAAGATGTAACATAACAGAAAAAACAACTTTGCAAATATAAATATTTATTATTAGTGGACAGTAACTGCTTCCTACTTGGCAAGAATTATGAACCCAACCCTCTTAGTACTTATTGGAGAATTAGGAGACTAATGAGGGAGTGTAGCAAAAAAATCTCTTCTGCCTTCTAGAAAAATCAGCAAAACTAGACCATAATGAAGAATACACCAGTGTATTGAGAGCTACTGGGCTGCAGATCCACCACTAAAAGTCTCCAGTGCTTGATACTGAACCAAGAAAAGCAAAATACAAAATGAAAAATCCTGCGCTGGCTGAAGAACATGCAGAATTCTTTCCCATCTGTATTTTTTGTGGCTGTTAATACTTGTGTGAAACACTGCTGGGCTGCCATACAGCAAATTACAAGCTAGAGATGAATGTGTCTGGTTTGATCTTCAAGCTTCTTTGATAAGATGCAGGTAAGAGTTAATGTCATCTCTACATATTGTGGCATGTTTAACATCTGCTGCTCCTTTCTGGGTTTGTTTGCCATTTCAGGCCTTAACTTATGACCTTTTCTTTTTTTAATTTAACCATTGATTACACCCCAGAACATGTAATTCATTTGAACTGCAAAATCCCTATTTCTTGTGGTACTAATAAGCATTGTGCCTACTGAAAGCTGTAGCAGAAGAAAAAGGGAGGAGGCCTAACAGGCTTGACACTGCCTTTTGTCTGTGTTGCAGCAAGGGGAGAAGGAAAGATGTATAGGAATTGTCTTAGCCTCATGCACACATATACATGTACAGAAGCATTTTTATTTGTTTATCTAATCTCTTGGATGTTTTTTCAAAGCCTGTCTTAACCCTTTGTTCTTGGAGTAAGCAAGGAAAAACTGTATGACAGGCATTTAATTTTTTTCTTTCTCAAGAACAGCTAGTGTCCCTTGTGCTGAGAAGAAAATGGTACTGTGTGGAAAGCTAAATTTCAATTAACACATCAAAGGGCAGTTTGAGGTGCTTTGCCTATGGCTAGGGTTTAACTGAGTTGCAGGACTGGGAATTTTGTGTTTTCCTGTAGGCTCACTTATTGCATTCTTACCTTTCCTACTTCTCTGCTCTTCCTCTGCCTCTCTGAAGGGGACAAATGGAAGCAGTACAATCTTGTTGAATATGGTTCTTGCTGATGAATTAGATGAACAGCTGCTGGGAACAGTCTAGGAATACAATTTGGTGGAAGAAAGAGATGAGATACAAACAAATTCCCTTATGATGCCATTCATTCTGTATGTAGTATTATCCCAGATTGGTGGAAAAATGGGAAGGCCTAAAACTCAATTTCACTTCGAGCTGGTTTAAAAAGAAGCAATTCTACATACATTGCAACCACAAAAACATATATTTATAAGCACTGACTTTTACTTTGTAGGTAGAAACTGCACAGCTGTATACATTTGATTTTTTGCATGCATAAGAACTTACTTTCACAGTCACAACTATTGTACTTTCTTCTCAGTATTTCCTGAACTGTTATGCTAATTCTTACATTATGTAGTTCATCTTTTTTCTTTGTGCTTTAAACCAGGTTGGGAAGGGGGAGGAAACCCTACATTTTGGCATGCAGGGCAATGAAAAATCCAATCCAGAAAATGGAAGTCACTGGTGTGTCAGTGTTCCTGCAATATCCTCCAGCTCACATTTTTGCATTGTAAAAACCCAGCATGCAATTGTGTGTTAAGATTGGAAATTAAAACTAATCTCCTCAGTTGCCTTATGAATGTTATACACCAAGAGAAGCAATGGCATTTTGCTTTCTTGTCTTGCTACTTTAGTGAATTCTTTCACAGTTCTTTTTCACCTAGCAGAGTCTGGGAAACACATACAGAATTAAACACACCAGTCTGAAAAATGGGACAGCCAAACGGGAGAGAATGACATTGATCTTGGATCAATTACCATTTAGTGTAGTTCTAATAATTTGCATATTTTGGAAAGGTTGGGGATCTCGGTAATATAGAACCTGCCTCACGTCCCATATTTTGAACCAGATGTCTGTGGTTTACCGACTTGTTCCCTTTCAACCCACTGAAGGCCAGTAGTAGGAGTTGGATTCTTTTCTTGATTGGTGATTTTAAAACAAATGAAAACCTTCTTATGCTATGTACATTTTGTAAACTACAAGCTTGGTCTGAAAACATAACCATTTTAGAGTTTCAGGCAAGTAATTTTAAAAAAATAATTTAAAATGTTATTCTGGAACAGGATTTTTTTCATGCTTAGAAAATTGTAAGAGGCCTTCTTGATAGTTATGAAAAATGGAAAAAGAAATAAAGAGTTTTTAAAATTAACTCTTAGGAATAATCTAAAATTTTAATAGCAATCATGAAGGTTTCAATATAAAGGACATTTTGGTTTCTTTAAAAGGGATTGCATGAGTTCTCGGGATGGAAGTGTCATCAGATCAGCTGTAACTATAGCTTCACACTCTGTGTCTCTGTGCATGTGCATGGAGTGATATTATCTGAGTATCAGTAACAGTGATACCCAAAGCTGCCGTGGATAAACACAGGTTTCTGATGACAGCATCTCAAGTACAGGAGAAAAGCTCTTGTGCAGTTTATGTTTATAATACCATCATACCCCTGAGGTGCTGACAGAGCTTCATTCACAGTTTTTCTGTGAGTTGTTTTTCTGTATTTCACATATCACTTCTCTTTCTTGATGAAAATCATTGCTATTTCTTCGCTTGAAACAATGACATCAAGAATTAACATCATAATAACTTCTAGTACCCTGGTTATTTTAAAAGATTTCAAAATCTCAATTTGACTTCTTAATGGTTGTGAAAGGTATTTTTGGACAATAGAATTGTATTTTAAAGATAATGTAATTAATAAAGAATAACTATTTTTGACACATATATGTTTAAAAACCACAAAAGCCAGTTAAAATTTTTTTTTCTGAATTATTTTTTATTTTATGTGGAGGTTAGTTTCATTTTACTAAGGCCTTGGCTCCCCAGTTGTAACAGTTGTACTGCTTGATCAGTACCAACCAAGTTAAATAAAACAGGTTCTCCAGTCATGAAATCATTATGTGGGAAAAAAAAAAGGAGTTCCAGTCTATCCCTGTTGTGACAGGAAATGGGTAACTAGGTCATCCCTGACAGATGTTTGTATAGGCTGCTGTGAAAAACCACAAATGAAGGGGATTCCACTCATAAATCTATTTCATCTAATCTAGACTTTAGGTTGAAAGGATTTTTTTGTGGTTGTTCTTTCATTTTTTATATCTAGTCTAATCTTCTTTGATGCAAATTAAGCAATTACTCGTTATAATTCAGGTGTGTACAAATATCTGTTAACCATGATTTCTGTATGCAACCTTTCATGCATTTTCCACCCAGTCTTCTTTTTCTGAGGAAGCCAAGCCTCATTTCTTCAACCTTTCTTTGTAAGTCATAGTCTCAAGATATCATTCTTGTTGATTTCATTTCAACTCCATCCAAATTGTTGAAATTGTTCTTGGAGTGCATTGCCCAAAATTGCACAGAATGCTCCAGCTGAGACCTCAGCAGCACTGAAGATTGCAAAATAATTAGGTGCTGCCTCTCACATACTGCACTCTTCCTAATACAGCTTGGAACGTGAAATGCCTTTCTGCAACATCATCATGTTGACTCATATTTCGTTGGAAATCCACTTGAACCTTCCTATCCTTCTTTGCAATCCTGTTGCCTTGTTAAAGCATCATCAGGTTATGTTAATATACTGTTTATTTTTTGTCAAATTCACTCTGTCTAGTAGGAACTTATTGCAGTTGTACAGTTTCTCACATTATCTCAGTATTTTGCATTCTGATCTGCTTTCCTGTGCTTGCAACCCCCTTCCAGACTTTTTGCAAATTTTACAAGTTTACTCCCTTTTCTGTTTTCCAAACTGTTAAATGAAAAATTGAATAGAATAGAATAGAATAGAATAGAATAGAATAGAATAGAATAGAATAGAATAGAATGGATGAGAAGGCCCTGAAGGATGTTACTGCAGTGCCATCCTACTCTGTCAGGAAAATAAATACTCTTTGGGAGAAATACTTAACTACTTAAGTGTCAACTGCTACTTGACTTTGTCTACACCATATTTTATATTGCAGACAAAATCAGAGAGGACCCAACTAAAAGCTTTGTCAAAGTACAGATACCACATTTACTGCTTCCTTCTTATTCAATAGGCCTGCTGCCCTTTCTAGGAAGGAAATTGGAGAGGTTTGACACAATAATGATCCTAAGATTACATTTTAAAGCCTTACTACCTATTTGTTTTCTATCATATTGTTATCTTCATGCCGATACACTAACTGCCTAATAACCTATGACAGTATCTCTCAGAGATGCACAGTTATTTATGAAAGTTAGGCCACTGGGATTTTGTTTCCTAAGACAGGCAGAATTTTCATAATTTCTAGTCTTCTAGGAGACTCCTTGCACTTCATGAATTCTCAAAAAACCCAAACCAAAACAAAAACCCCCCTGCACAAAACCCTCCCCCTGCTGCCATCCCAGAATCATCATATAGAGATTATTTTTTCTTTTAAGTGCTGCAGGGTAATTTTTAGCACATTTTCCTTTGGAAACACAGTTAATACCATCCCACATATGACCAGTCAGACCACACCATGCCTTTTGAACTTGTTGCTTACTCTCCAGCTAAACTGGACTGAGTAGTTGTGGTCTCAGAGATACCACATTTCTACAGATTTTGTGAAAAGAAGCAGGTAAATAAAGAGCCTTCCATGGCAACAAGGAATTCACTGTAAATGCAACCCTGATATCAGGCATTGGAAAACTCACAGAAGAATGTTATGAATATTCCAGCCGTAAATTTCAGTCATACTTTTTGCTCTGGGCTAATGCAAACAGGAGACACAAGGCTGCAGGGAGGCTGGCTTTATCCACAGCTTTCTGAACTGCATGTTTAAGTCAGAAGGATTGGAAACTGGCATTTCTTAATAAAGCTTAACACATTCCTTCCCTTTTCTGGTCTGTGTGTGTCGTAGACCTTTGTTAAAATAGATTGCTTTGCACGTCTGACACTAAGATATTTTGTAGACACATTAGGCAAATAAGAGCATGGAATATTTCAGTTTACTTTGTGTCACATTATTAGCTGTCTTTTACTCAGATACTGGATTTGAACTGTTCTTTGTCTCCCTTTGTGTGTGTGTAACCTGTTGGCTTTTAGGTCCTTTCCTAGATTAACTCATATAGCCTCCTAGCCTTCATCCTGTGCTCCTTGTGTGAGTTTACTATTCTTTTAAACTCATTTTTAGTCATCGGTTCTTGTTTGCATGATTCCTTCCTGTTTTTCAGTTAACCAAGCAGCTCCTGATGAAGCCTTGCTGCTTTCTTTCAGTGCTTACTTTACATCAGGCTAGTCTGCTGTTGTTCCTTTAATAAATTTCTTTCAGTAACTATTGGCTCTCCTATGCTCTATTTCCTTATGAATTTCTTCCAAAAGATCTACCCACCCATTCATTCCGTAAGCCAAGAAAAATCCACTTTTGGAAGCCCATACTCTTTCTGTCACTCTCTGCTTTCTTTGGCATCATTAATTTTATTGTTTTGTGATCAGTTTTGTATTTATATCTTCCACCTTTGCCTCATTAGCAAGCATTAACTGATGAGCTAAATATGCAAAACAGCCTTTCCTCTCTTATCTCCTCAACTGTCTGAAATCTCAGTACCCTGAAAGAAAGGTTGTTCCAAATCTGCTGACCATGGTGCCCTTATCTTTTTTTTGGACAGAACAAAGGCTAGGACACTGAACTGAGTGGGTGTCAGAACAGCTGGAGCAGAGCAGCTCCCCCATTCCCAGCGCAGGGGGCATTGCAGAATGATGCAGCAGACCTGCTCACCTGAAGCTGGAAGGGAACAGAGGCAGAGAATCTGTAATTAGAATACTGTTATTTTAGTATCTAATATTTAATCATCTGTCAGGCTTATTGCTGATGTTTTGTGGCCAAAATTTGAAGGCCTTATTCAACAATAACAAAAATAACCAAACCAACAACCCTAAACTGGTAAGACTTTTGCCCTAAAAAAGCATCAAGATGTGCCCCATTGCTATTGGAAACCACATACAGACATGGCTCTCTGCAAACACTGTCTGTCTCTAATGGCTTAAAATCAAAGGCAACAAAATAAGCTCCAGGCAAGACAGATACTTCAGGAAAGAAGATATAAGGTGTAAAGAGTAAGGCAGAGCTATGAAAGATGTGTGGAAAAGCATGAGCTTAAAAAAACATGGAGAGGAAGCCTGACAGATAAGAGGGGCCTGTTTACCTGAGAGCAGCATTGTAAAAGGAACAGTCTGGGTGTAGAAAAAAATTGCAGGGAAGTGCAGACAAGTAGATTGCAAGGGACATGGGAAGAAAAGTAATATAATAAAGTGAAAACAGACAGAAGGGGGAAAAGGAAGTGAACGTAGCATCTATCAAGATGCTTTTTTTTTTATTATTATTTCTTCACCAGGGAACATTTAAACCAAATTATTTTTTATTAAAATGACATAAACAAGAAGATTGCGAAACTGTCATTAATTCTGACTGGAATGTAGCTAATAATCAAAGTAGCAAGAGCTGGAGTTAAAATGAACATTTCTATGGTAAATAAAACCCCCCAAATTCCATTTAATTTTTGTGTTTGGTTTGATGGGAAGTTGTTTGCAGGCTTCTTGGAAATTTGGAGAAAAAAATCATTATAGCAGAGGTGGATCACTGAATCTGACTAATGGTGATGATATTAAAGGTACAATAAACATAAAAGTTTATGATAATTACATAAATAGTAGAAATAGAAATGTTTTTACATAGTGTTTGTGTCTTTCTTAAATGTAGGCTTAATGTGATAACATTGTTTTCATTTTAGCTTCTCTGCATCTTGATATGCTGCTAGGGAAGACATTTTTGCTAGTATATTATTTATGCATGCTTTTGTTACCTTGCAGCTCAGAGTTGCCAGCAAGTGCATATTAAAAAAATTATAAAGCATGTAGTGCAGTATATGGCTCAAAGAGACAGCTCTAAATCAGCGAGCCTCAAAATTGATTTAATTCAGATCAAAATAACTTTTTCCTATAAAAGTGTTATTGCACTAAACCAGTTTTAGAAAACTTTAACTAAACTTTAAAATTAATATTAGTAAAATTGCAACATTCCTATTTGCTCATAAATAGAAATGCTTTGTGAGAAACAGGCGCAGAAGCTGTTCCAATCTGAGACAGTGTTTATCACAGCAATGCACTTGCTGTCACAGTCAAGTGGCATTTTACCTTGTAGTTGTGCCAAAACTGCATTCTGAATCTTCTGACCTACAGAGCACAGACTGGAGGATTCCAGTCATTGTCCCAACCCAGACTGCCCAGGAGCATGTTGGTCTGATCCAGGGAGGGTCCGTACATGTGCTCAGCTTTGCTGGGAGAAGGAAGGACAGAGGGCTTGAGCTACAAACTTCCAGCATTCACCAAGACAGAAGACAGTATTTTTTTCTGTTGTGTTTTTGTAGCATATTACATTACATCTAACCTAGAAATGTCATAAATACATCATTTAGATGATGAAATAATTTCGGCATTGTCTACACAAGCTGCTACACCAGTGTGTTTATTTAGTTACAAGAATATTTTTCTGCTATGTTAAATCAGATTGGCTGCTGGTGTTGGCATAGTTATAGGATGTGTGTAGATCTTTCTGTATATGGGGTAGGTGAGTGCATGTTTATACATATTTTTATGTATCAAATTGATAAATATTGGCAAATATACAGGGAGGCATACTGTAATAGCTTATGCTTTAAGAAACTACCACTATGGGTCTATTATCCCATGCTAGGCTGACATGGAACTAACAAAGAATTTGAAACTTCCATTTCACTGGCATTACAAATAATTGAGGGGATAAATCAAAGGATATTAAGTCTTGGTTGCTCTAGGGTCTTGCACCAAGTCCAAGAAGATGGAAGAAAGCTACATATAGAGGCCAAAAGCATCAGAAGACCCTAATGATCTCTGACTCCTGACACTTCCCTGATTTGTACCTGACAGAGACTGATTTAATTTGGAAGCATATAGTTTAGCAAATAGTTTATAGCATACAGTTTACTACTTTCCCCAGTCATTTCTCGTAACTCTTGACTTCCATTCCTGAGAGAACCAGCCTGCTAAATCAAGTTCCTCTTCTACCTCTACTTCTTCCAATCATCTCATGAATTGGAGGCCTTCCTTCTAATTACAGACATAATTTAAAAGTGGTGTTATTTGGAACCTATATGTAAGCATGTTATTCATCAAATCAGTTACCTGGCATGGTCAGTTGCTACACCTTGGTATTGCAGTATCTGCTGCTTGTATGAAACCTAAGCCAGCTAATAGCAAATTGACTTTGGTGGGAAAAAGAGAAGTAAGATACATGCAGTTATTAAGAACATGTATTATTTTATGTTATTTGATACATATCTTTCATGAGGACACCAAAATGATGCCTATGAACAATGAAGATGAAGGTCTCAGAATAGGGAAGAAACTGCCATATCTCTGTAACTTGTCTCACAGTCATAGCATGTTCTTCCTTAAGAATATGGGGGATAAATTCTGAATTTTATGTGTAATTTTTGAAATCATGTCTCTTTGTTCTCTAAAGGATGTATGTGGAATTTTTGTAATTGACATTTGACTTGAGCGCACAGTAATCTTTATAGATGCAATGTAGATGTCTCCAAAAACTCACTCCTGCTTCTTCCTTATTCACCACTTCACTCCTGTAATCTTCCTTATTGTCACTATTCAGACCATTAACTGTTTTCTTTAAGCACCTTCCTTCGCTACCTGCAAGTTAACTTCTCTTACTTCCTAGAGATTGTGAACTTACTGTGATAGAAGTTTTCTTGCATAGATAATTCCAGTGACAAAATCGAAGGCTCTAACAATTTTAATGCTTTTCAGGATTTTTGTTGGTTACTTTTATTTATCTTTGGAATAAGGAAAATTCCTTATGCTTTTCTGTTTTTCAGCTGTCCTCAGTGAGAGAATTACTACTGCCATAAACATCGCTAACTTTCATTTGACACATTCTTATGAGAAAAACAGCACCCAGGCTTTTCACTCCTCTCTGCTCTGATCTGAATTTTGAGGTCCTCTTCCTTAGGAATTAGCAAAACTAAATGAGTTTTCTGGGGCTTTGCCTGGAATCAAGTTTTCCCACGTAGGCAGGTGTGTGGCACCTTATTCATTGCTACCCAGAGCAATCCCACTGAAAGCTGATTTCCCTGTATCTACTACCTCAAGTTATGCCTGATGTTGATGGTATGCCGTGTTCACATAAGAACCCTTGATAGCAGACTATTCTGTTCCTAAAAACTAGAAGGCAAAGAGAAAGATTTAATATTGGCTATATTTTTAAAAATTTAGTAATACTTAGTACTATTTGAGGTGGATTTAGTTTTTAACATTTTGGGCAGGTGATGCTGACTGACTGCTCACCACTGTGAGAGAAAGGCCATCTCTCTGGCCACTGGATCATAAAATTTTATTGCAGAATAAAGACAGGGCATTCAAGGAAAAGCATTATGTACATTTACGATGCTATTTGATAGGGGAAGTCTCTTGAAATTTGAAATTTCTGAAAGGTACCAATGAAGGTGTTCTCTCCTGCCATAATACTATTAAATTGGTAACACTGAAGCCATGTGGCTTCACAAATAAAGGGGTACATTAAAATCAGTGTCATCTCTAACTCAGTAAGAAAGTAGGTTTTCTGTAAACTAAAGAGGGGAATATACACAGCTCCATGTATTCTTGAAGTTATATATGTTGTTTCATCTGGAAATGATCTATATAATTCACACTCTGCTTTCAATCTCTACATCAACAGCTCATGAAACCAAGAGATACAGCTCTGCTCTGTTACAAAACAGACTCAACCTATATTTTGCAGCTGCTCTGCTAGGAAGTCCTGCAGTATGTGCCCACTTACTCATGGACCCTCAATGAGGTGCTAACACATTATGAGATGGCAAAGATCTGATTATTTTACATAGTGTTAATGTTTGAAAATATAAAGGACACTTCAGCATTTTTATAATATTTAAACCGTATGTCTGATAGAGGAAGTAATGAATGGGATCTTCTTCATGATGTCCTGTTCCCCTAATCAAAGCAAATAATTCTTTATTTAAACAAGAAGTCTCAACTGTGTCAATGGAATGATTTGTAGGCAACAGTTTGTAAGCAAAACTGGCAGAAAGAATGCTTGCTTATGTATGGTTTTGTAAGGATAGCAGCGGCTTGTATTTAGTGGATACAAAGGGCTATAAACAAAGAGACAATTTCTTTCACTTACTGCTTTTTACTTGGCAGGTTTTAAAAGCAGCATGGTGCAGCAGGATATATTGATCAGGAAACAAGGTGCATGTTCATTTATGCTATCACATGGATTGTGGGATTATGAGTATGTTTTACTTTTAACCTAGCAAGAATATTCTGTACCAGCTGCTAAGTATTAATATTGCACTCAGAGTGAACTAGCACTGTTTTACTTCATTCCCAAGTACTGGAAATATCCTGATGTAATTTGCTTAGGTAAAGTCTGAGAAGTCTTTAGGATCAAGTCCTTAAAAGCAAGTCCTTGTTGAAATATCAGATCACTTCTCTCTGCAAAAAAAAAAAAAA
>VZTZ01028730.1:0-74459 GCA_013400955.1 Drymodes brunneopygia | reverse complement strand
CCGCGGACGGGGACCCGCCGTGCTCCCTCCGTCCCCGGGCCGTCCGCCTGCCGCAGCCGCTCGCGTCTCCTCGAGCGGCCGCTCGCCGTGTCCTCCCCGAAACAGGCTCCCCTCCGCCAGCGGCTAAGTAGAAGTGCTGCGCTGGAGGATGCAGCCGCTGTTGCTGGAGGGAGTTGGGCACTTTTGGCATCATGGAGATGGGAAGGAGAGGGGCCGACACCGGAGGTTCGTCCCCATGGGGAGAGCGCCCTCGGGGGCGGCCGGTTTTGTGGCCAGAAGTGACAGGGCGCCTTGCGGCCGCCACAGAATGACTGCAACTTTCTCCTGTCCTCCATCACGCCTTCGATGATAATATTTTTCTCCTCCCTCCCCTGCTCCTCCCCTCTTGTGTTACACCGACAGCGACAGCAGGGTGTTGTGGGTGTTTGCAGGGAATATCTGTATGAAGGTTATGAGCAAACAAGTCCCTTCACTGTTCCCTTTCGGGTATTGTCTGCTTTTCCTCCTTGTGTTGAAATGTGTTGCCACAAGATGTAGCAGTTATACAGCTAGTGAGTTGCTCGGCGCTTTTAGCTAAAATAACTGCTTGCTGAACGCCAGTTAGTGGCGGAGGAGAACTTTTATGCCCAGATACTTGCATACCGAGCAGTTGTATAATTTTAATTGATTTGCCCCAGTTTAATGAATACCATGTAGCATTTCATGTAGCATCTGCAAAACGTCATCACCCAAGCAGCAAACTTGCAACTTAAAATAGAAATAGTTGCGAAGATGGGGAGTCTGTTTTTTACGTCTTCCTGTAGTTGCTTGCTTGCTTTTTGGGTTTTCTTGGGTTTTTGGTTTTTTTTTGGTTGATAAGCAATGTAGGGACTTGGTAACAGGGATTCGACATCTGAAAACGTATAATGCAGTCTCGTTTCTCCATTTTCCACACCAGTAGTTGTCAGACTTGTATCACTCTGTGTCACTTTTGCACATGCTCCTGCAGGTAGATTGACATGAAATGCTCTAGAAAATACCTGGGAAGGAGTTATGGTATATGTTAAAGATGCTGAGTAAAGTGGCAGGCATTTTGTGCTCGTCTTCTCTGGGAAGCCAAAGCTGTTAGAAAAACGACCACCACCAGCAAAATTCATAGTTTTAAGTTTATTGAGAGCAGGTTTCTTCACTGTTGCAACTCTTGTTATGAATATGCATGCATGTAATATGTATATGTGGGATATTTTTGGATGTATTTCAAATACCTGCCATACAAGCTTGAAATGATTATTGTAGTATAAATTACTTATCTATTTATTTCAACAAAAAATGGTGGTCCTTGAATACCTCTGTTGAGACAAGAAAATTTTTTTTTGTGAAACTCATTTTCAATATGATGATGATGATGATGCTATTTATATTTTTCTTTCTTACAAGTCACGCTGTTGGATTTTTCTGGGTGCTGTAATTTGCATCCTCTAACACAGATCATGGGGTTAAAAGTAATCAAAACCTTGCTGTTTGCTTGGTACTGTAATGTGTTGTATTTGCATGGTGCTCCTGGGTTAGGGTAGCTCTCTTTGAAAATGAACATAAGCTGCCATGCATGGGTTATGTTTTGCATTCATGCTTGTGGGATGTTATCAACACATCTTACTTTATGTATGTACATATTACTATGAAGGAACTTGCCAGAAATCAGTAGGCCCTGAAATATAAATACATTAGTATGTTCATAGACATTGGTGCTTGTATGTGGAAGAGTGATGCCAGATCAAACTAACAAGCATGGAATATTTGCAGTGCAGTGTGATTATAGGAGCCTGTGCCGTCGTGAATTCTAAACTTGTGATACCTTGTGATGTTTATGGGGCTTGTGAGTTTTGGAGCAGTGCGCAAGGCTGCCGGCCCATACTGGATCACAGCTGCATCGCTGCTGGTGCCAGTTTTGAGTGGGTAATATTTACTGATACAGTGCATTTGGCACTTGTGCAGAGCTTCTTTCCCAGCCTGGCCTTCTTGTTTGTGGATTAAAATCCCTTTGGTTGGCTCCTGTGAGAGTTATGTCCCTGTTGCCTTTGGAAGTGCAGGCCTTCCCAGAGTGTACCACGTCTGACCTCAGCTATGAAGGTCTGGTATGAGCTCATATGTCTCACATGGGCATTTGAAGATTCTGCTTTATTAAGAACAGAAACCCTCAACACCTTGATTTAGGAAGTTCCAAAAATATTTTTGGAATCTCTGATAGGAAAAAAGCAAAAAAGAAAAGCTCTGGTATATATAACTATTGCACTCACGCATTTTTAAAAAATGGCAATACCTTGTCAGTATCAAAAGAGACTACTTGGAAGATATGGGTGAAATTAGAGGAAATAATATTTTAAAAATATTTTAATCTGTTAAAATGTGTAGCAACATTGCAGCGACGTTTTCCATTGGAGTTTGTCTCCTGCATCTTGATCTAGAGTGGCCTCGTGCCTTCACTGTATTGATTTCAATTTATGTTTTGAGGTTTTGAAATGAAAAGACTGGGATGGACTTGAATACAGTTGCAGCTGTACACTTTTACTGTATAAGAGCTGTCTTCTGTTTGCATGTTAGTGTAGCTTGTAAATGTCTGTCGTTCCGTCAGTTGTTTTATATACCCATAACTTACGTGTGGTGTATGTGGTCACTTGAGAGCCCTGCAGTAGATGCTATCAGGAATTTAGGAGGACTGTTATGCGGTATTATTTTACATACTGTATATGTGGTTGTGTGACTAAATCTTGTGCCATAGCTCACATAATTGCAGTCACGCAGTTTCCTGTTTGAAGTTTCAGGACTTTTGTCTGCTTTATGTGTGTAACTGAAAATATTAAAGCGCATACCTGCAAAGTGCTGTTTTGTAAATGGAGACTGTTCAAGACAATGCTGACAAGGCAGAGTCAGAAGAGATTCCATAGCTTGCCTTGGGTTGGAAGGGACTATAAAGATCATCTGGTTACCCCATGCCATGGGCAAGGACACCTCCCACTAGATCAGGTTGCTCAAAGCCCCATTTGGCTTGGCCTTGAACACTTCCAGGGATGCAGCAGGCACAACTCCCCAGCTACTGGAGGATCAGCCTGTTTCAGAGACTCACCACCCTCAAATTAAATAATTTATTCCTAATATCTAATCTAAATCTACTCTGTATCAGTTTAAAGCTGTTGTCCCTTGTCCTGTCCCTTCATCGCTTGTAAAAACTGTCTGTCCAGCTTTCTTATAGGCCCCCTTTAGGTACTGGAAGGTGCTGTATGCCTGTATCCCTGGAGCCTTCTTTTCTCCAGACTGAACAATGCCAACTCTCTTAGCCTGTCCTCATAGGAGAGGTGCTCTAGCCCTCTCATCATCTTCGTGGCCTTTGTCAGGGTTCTTCCAGCAGGTCCATGTCCTTCTTGTGTTGAGGCCCCTGAGCTGAACGTTGCTCTCCAGGTGGGGTCTCAGCAGAGTGGAGTAGAGGGGCAGAATCCCCTCCCTTCATGTTCTGGGCATGCTGCTTTTGGTGCAGCCCAGGACATGGTTGGCTCACTGGGCAGTGCTGTAGTGTCTGGTAATTAAGCATAATGCTTAGTAAGTTATTTTTTGTGTGCTATTGGCTTTCAATACTCTGCTCAAAGCAAAATAGAATGCCAAATAGAATTAACACGACAGGAATGCAAATTTCAGTTTTCAAATTTGAGCCCAAATTCATATATGATGGCAAAATGGTAAACAAACTTATGCTGTGTATTTGACAGTCTTTGAAGAAGTTATGTTGTATGGGTAGCAAATTTTGTTGATAACTTTTTTCTTAAAATTTGATAAATGTGTATTATTTGTATTTACTTTTACCTAAAATGTGATGGTAGTTGTGTGTCTGAGCACAAAGGTACAGTTTATTTCCTCATTAAGTTTCCAGTCTAGAAAATGCTTCTAGATGCCAGATTTTATCTGTATGCTACATGCAATATATTAGTTCACGAACAAGAAACCAACCTGAATCTTATTAAAACTTCCAGAGTTGTTATTTTCTGTTGTTTGCATGTAGTGTGAAACCTCAGCTACTTTATTTGCTTTAACAGGAAGTTCTCAGTAAGTTTGTTGGCTTTTATCATTCAGCTGTAGATTAAAAATTTTATGGATTTGGCCCATTTATATGGGAGCAGAGAAGAACAAGAACACTTTTTGTATTTAAAAATGATGGCGTATTTTTACTCAGAATGAGCACAGCAATCGTAAAAGGTTATTTAGGCTGACTGTGGCATGAGCAGGTGTTGTCTGAGATTAACGTTGTGCCAGTGATACACGCAAATTCTGATTTGTGATATTATTGCTGGTTTTGTTGAAGAAGTGATTTTCATAGTAAACTGATGCTTATTCCAAATTCTTAGGAGATCTTGTAGCGTGTCCAAATGAGAAATGTGAAAGGAAACCTTTTTTACAGATCCTTGTTTGAATCTGGTTTTCTAAGAGGCAAGTGCTGTAGCAAATAGAGTAAATTAGTCCTTGGCCAACTGTTTTGTTTTAGTTCTGTTTTATTCTGCCTGGAATGGAATTTCCCATTAACCTATTCCATTTTAAATGGAGAAGGAATCGATATAAGGACAGGATGTTTTTATTCATTATTTCCATTCAAATAAAAAACTTATTTCTCTCATTCTTTTCTCCGCTCTATGTTTTTTTCTTGTTTGCTTTTTCTTTCAGTAAGTAATTTTTTTCTCCACCAAGCTGAAGTAAACTTGCTTGTTAGTAGTTACTGTGGTCTGCAGTTAGTATTGACATTTCTTTGGATTTTCTTAGAGTCTGATAATCCTAAATGATTGCAAAATACTGTTGTGACTGCTGGGAAACACTACCATATATATATGCATCATGATCAAAGTTAGTTCTATAGAATTTTGCTACCTCAGGAATTGAGATTATGGAAATATGACAGGTTTAAATAAACCTTTATGCTTTTTGTGTTCTTGGTATAAGGTTGTGTTTTCAATTAGTACTTGCTCCCAATCCATTTACTCCCATACTAAATTTTTTGCTTCCATGCTGAGATTTTTTACACAAGAAAAAATGTTGAAGCTAGTAAATTGTTTTTATGCAGTAGAGTAGTTCCTGAACTGCAGCTAAAAAGCATAAAAGCACACAGGTGGGAGGAAGAAAAGCTTTATGAACTTCTTTCTGTTTGGCTTGGTGTGTTTCAGCTATAAAAGAGGAAAAGAGAAATTTGGTTTGCCAGATTGCTCTGAGTGGATATGGAGGTGGGTAGGGGAAGAAGAGCAGTCAGAGTTTCTGTTGAGAATGCCAGTACTTCAGTTGTGATCGTTGGAGAGCAGTTAAACAGAAGCTGCCCACCATAATATAACCCAATTTTTCAGGTGTTGCAAGTGGAAAAACTTCTAATAGTTGCTGAAAATAACAAGGAACAAGTACTGCACTTTGTTCAGTACTTAAGGACAAAGTTCACTAGGAGTAGGGAAGCGTTAGTGAGCATCAGAAGGTATTTTGGATCCTACATTTCCCATCATCTTGACTCCATCCTTATTGAGATGCTTTGGTTGGGATAGGAAGTAAGGGGTCTGCTTCCTTCCCAGGCACCTTCTCTCTGGAGGTCTTGCTCATTTCTTTCATTCCTGAGCAGAGCACTGGGATATACCAGCAGAAAAATCTTGGCACCTAGGCTTTCCCTGGGGAGGATGTGGTAGGTGGCAGGAACATGACTGCTTCTAAGCTTTAATCCACCTCAGACTTAGTCCTGGAAGAAGGGAGCAGAAGGTCTTAAGTGAAATTGGACATGCTGAAGATGCTGGGGGAAGATTGGGACTGTGTGACCCTTTGGGATGGGTCCGTGCTGGAGGGATTGACTGAAATCAGAGTGACTATGTTATTAATTTTAATCATGACTTAAATCAGTAAGCAGGAAACCCTGATTAAATAATTGCTTTTAATTTTATTTTGCATTTGTGCTTAATTATTTTTCCTAAAGAGAAGTTGATTCTAATTGGTCTAATTTGATCATACCTCTTGCTAGGCAGGAGGGGACACATCTATATGCATTTATTTAAGGCGTTATGCAGCTTAGATTCTTAATGTTTAAGAAACATAATTCCCCATGCTTTAGGCAGCTTTTAGCTAACTTTGTTAGTTAAGTAAAATGAATTCTAATTGTGCTACGTACATAATAAGAAACAAATATATCCAGATGTGCTTTGCATTTAAACCAGATAAAGGAGAATTGTCTGTAGTTTGAGAAATGAGTCAATTACTTCTGGTCACCATGCCTTGTGAAATTTGGAGTTAATAAATCAAATCCATTCACCAGTCCATGTTCATCATTTGGAAGAGAAAGCCAGGCTTTCCAGCTTTCCAAGTTGTCGGTTACTCTTTGCAGTTCTGAGTGAACCAACTGCTGAAAGGGTTGAACAAATGAAAATGGCTGAAGCAGTTGCTGGTGAAAGCTGATCAAGTGCTTCAAAACTCCAGGCAGCTCACTCACAGCTTCCAGTGATGTGATGTTCTGTCTGCCAGCAGAGCATTAAAGTTTATAATGTTTGAATGTATTTTTCTCTTTTATGAATTTATTAGATCATAAACTTTAAACCTCATCATAGATTCTTATTGCTCCAAGCTTCGATTAAACATTTGGTGCTGAAGCTTATTTTTAAAATACACAAATAAGAAAAATTGCCTGCCTTGTACTCAGTAGCTTTAACTGGAAAGGCTCTGAAGCTGACAACTGTCCTCCAAGGATTTAGAGGGAAAGCTAGTGATTGTTGAGTAACTACACAACTGTGACAGGAATCTGGTCTCTTTGGAGTGGGAAAGTTAATTTACTGGAGCTTTTATGTGAGACTGGACGTCATGGAGAAGGTTGGTATTCCCTAGAACCACCTCTGCTTGCTGAGAGGTGGCAGCAGGAGCATTAAGCAATTTATCTCACCTCATCATGTCTCCAGTTTTAAGTAGGTGGAAACTTAAGGCTGCTGTGCTTTCTTTATAATGCCCTTAAGAGCAAAGCACTCTGAACTTCCTATTTCAAAAGATGGGGATGGTGGTAAGAAATTCCAGAGTACCTTTTACAGGTAATGAAGCCTAACTGTAGTTATTTGGGTGATTGAGGAGTACTGGATTCCATTTCTATGGACTTCTAATAGATCTATATCTAGCAGAGAAAAATAACAATTTTATTGGTGAATAGAGGAAATACTGATGCTTTTAGAAAAACCTGTTGTATGATGTCACACACCCCCAGCCTTTTAGCTATTTAATTTTGTAACTACCTTGAACTGAAAGCATGTAAATACTTCAAGCATTGTGTCTTGCATCTGTAACTTTTGGTGAATTGCTTTTTTTTTAATAAGTAAACAAACTTCTGAACTATATGGTGAAGAGCAAGAAATTGGAAAGTAATCTTACAAATAAATATATGAGTTTCATAAGTCCAGCAAGTCTTAAACAGTGTAATTTAGATCCTGGTCTTCCCACTGTGGGACTGTGATGCTCTTGGGATCAGGTAGATTGAACAGCAGAGGTGTTTCCCATTTCCATTCTCCACCATGGAGCTCTTTGGCCTCTTGGTTCTATGGAGACAAACTGAGATGATACTACAAGTAGGATTTGTAATACTTCTTTTTTTTCACTCCTGTTACTTAGATTAATCTGACCTGTCCACTGCAGAGCTGTATTTGGTAAATATTGGTTTTTTTTCTAGTTAATGCTCTGTTCTCATAGGTTCCACTGTTTTGTCCTAAATTTTGCAACAGTACTTTAGCCGATTTTTTTAGTGTATGTCCTAATACCCTCTTGCTAACTACTTTGCCTCTCAAGGATGTTATAGCCTTTGTTATTTTTTTAGTTTATTCTTAGTAAAAGTGATGGGAAAAGTAGTATCCTTTAAGAAGTTGGTATTTTCATTATAAAGCAATTGAAAATAAAATCCACATTATTAATAATAATCACTTTAGCATCAGTAGAATATTCAAGGGTAGTGGTGGTTTGGGGGGGTATGGCTATCTTTGTAAAGTAGGTTTTTTTATTTTAACTGTGGTAGCAGCAATTATAAAAAGTGGTTTTATTGGTATTACTAGGGTTTTTGTTGGGTTTTTTCAGGTGATTTTTTGGCAATTCAGTTATTTCGTGCGCTCGTGGCTGTTTGGGAGTGGTTGCTTTGATACATGTTTTAGAAACTTCTTGACTGTCCTGGTTTAGTTTCAGTAGTTTCAGTCACAGTACTAAAGAGTAAGAGGTAAGAGGCTCTCGTAAACTCTCTACAAGCTTTAACTTTGAATAAAGTGGAGGATTCTTCTTATAGTACTTGCATTCTTAGTCTTATGAAGGGTCATTATGAGGAGTGGGATTTTAATATTTTAAAGTTACGAGTAGGATTCAAATAGAAGTAATTCCTGAAGATGCAGGTTTAGAATTTTTAAATGAGATTAAAAAAGCACTTTTTGCTGTGCATGTCAAGGCCTCAGTATGTGATTGCTTTTTTGAAGTTCATTGCTTATTTCACTTACTTATACAATCAGATTGCATATTGCCTCTTTGTAATTAAATTGTATTATTAAACGACTATGATACAAATAATGCTTAAGAGGAGTTACACCAGTATTTAAGCTGAAAACCAAATGCCATGTTGGTCTTCCTTGTTAGGTGGTACTTTGTATTCTGCATCTGTACATGATATTTTTTCAGTTGCTTGTTTGATACATGCTGCCATATCCAGAACATGCAAATGGTTACCATTAAGGAAACAGCAGTTTTATATGTCCTTCATATGTTTATATACATTTTTATATGTACAGAAACCATAGTCTCAGTGAACTGTTTTATCATTAGGAATACTAATGTTGCTGTTAGGATCCTGCATTTCACAAAGCAGTCTCATAAACAAGCTAAATGTACGCAAAGATTTCAGCTGCTTTTTAGTAAGAATGTTCTAAATTCCCATTGTTTGTTGTTACATACCTCTTAAAAACTTGTTTCATTTTTTCAAATACATACTTTTGTTAAACCTGGTGACGACTGCAGTTGGTACAAAGTTTGGCAGCTGGATTAAACATGCTAGTTTTGCCATATCATGGGTTTTAGTTTTTGGTATTGCTGTTTGCTTTTAAACAGAAGAACAGAAATGTGTAAAGTTCTCAACAGCTTGGTTGTGTATTAGATGATGCATTACTATTGTATTTCTTGTATTTTCTCCCTATTTGTAATGCTTGCAACATATATCATAATTTGGGTATGAAATACTGAAGCTGTGACAATGAAATAATCTCCAGTAAATTACCCTAATAGTGACGGGGTTTGGGTTTTTTCCCCCCATGTTGTGTGATTGCTAGTTGACCTGATTTGTTCTCTTGGCTAAATCACAACATGCTGTTCTCTGAGCCTTTCACTTGTTTTTTCTTCCAGAGAAGTGCAAACAACAGGCACCAGTCTCTGCCAGCGTCTGACACCACCTTCCTGCTGTTTCCCTTAAATCTTTCTCTTCAAGTTTGTTCAAACAAAAAAAAAAAAAAAAAAGGGAAATTTTTATTGCTATTTTTACTTTTTTGTGTGTGTTGTTCTTGCGGCTTTGAAATCCCATCTTTCTAAGGGAAGCAAGCAATAAGGCAGCAGTACCAGTGACTGTCAGAAGTTGCAGAATTTGACATTGTGCCACCATCTCTGCTGTCCCTGGGTGGGATGTGTTCTCTCTCCTGCACCACCAGGTCACTCAGCCTGCCTTCTCCCACTGCCAGTTTCCCTTCCTGACTGGTGCTGGGCTGCAAGGGTGGCCTCCAGTACCATCCTGCCTCTCTGCTTCCCGTGTGCTTCTCTTAGCAGTGGTCCTCCTGCTCAGTTTTCATTTGTACATGCTGTTGATATTGCTGGCAGGAGGGCAATCTTTAGGTCCAGGATGTGGGTCGGTGCAGTAGGAGCAGGAGCCTTCTGGATGTTCAACTCCCACGCTCAGCTGGAGGTGTGCTCAGTGACACGGTGGTGCAAGGATGCACCCAGGAGTCTCCTCCCGTGTCCAACAGCATATCACCATGCAGGAGCTCTCCTGCTGTAGTGCTAGCAACAAGGGTCAGTGCTTTATGCAGTTAGGATTTTGCAGCTACAGGCACCTGTGTCTAGAAAGACTGGAGAGGAATGCTGGTCTGTCTGAAGTGTCAAAGTTCTCACTGACCACCAGTTACCACTCGAGAAAAGATGAAATCCAGTTTTCAGGTTGTTGTGGGTAATAGTTCAAATGAGAGATTTTCTGGGTAATAACAGATGTTGTTAGTATTTTTTCAGTCTTTAATGAAATTGCTCTTGGTTTTTTAGGTTTAAGACAGGTTGTTACAAATGCTTCTTGTTACATCCATTGAGTCATGCAATTTATTGGGCTTGTTGTCTCAATGAGCCAAAGACAGTGAGTGGAAGAGCTTCTTTCTGAAAAATAAGCCATTTTTAGCAGTGTTTTCTCTTTTGGTAAATAATCTTGTTAGCATGTAGTACTCACAGAACAGTATTTTGTTGTGTGAAAGCAGTAGATGAAAGCAGTGAATTAGCATTTCAGGTAACTACCAAAATAGGTAGCATGACTAGCTATTAGGAATGGAAGGGATTTCATTAGAGACTCAACTGATTTTATTTTAACAGTTAGACCCAAAGCTGCCTGGTGTGCTCAGTTATTTGTGTTGCTGTTTGCTACCTTGTATTTAGAAGTTTTCCCGTGGTTAGACTTTATCACGTGTTGATATTTACTGTGGCAGGGCAGGAACTGAAAGGGAGGTGGCTGCCAGCTCTGGGGGCGTGCGGTCTGTGTTGGCCCTGCCGACAGTCGTAGCTCCCGCTGGGCACAGGCGGGGCGAGGAGGGTACCTTCCAGCTCAGCCTGTTTGTTCTTCAGGGAATGCTGGTGGTGAAACTTTCTCCTTAATGATGTGTTTTTATTCAGTTGCTTTGACTAGTGTTTTAAGTTTTTGTCACTGAAACAGCTCATTGAAGCAGCAGTCTGGGGTGGGGAGTGTGGTGCATGTGGTGGGTACCCCTATGCATCTAGGAGACTTGTCAGGGCCTTTGCTGTGTCTAGCTGTAAGGTGTGGTCTCGTTTGGACTGTTTTCTTACTGATGGAGGTAAGCCTGGTCTGGTTCTGGGTCCTCTCCTAAGTCCATCATGTTTGGTGATAGAGGCATTCAGTTTTGTAGCATTTCGCACATGGTTGGCTGGTGCTTAGTTACCCCAAAGTGAATCAGTCGTGTTAAATGTGCGCCAGATAAAAGACATCTGGATTTGTCAGGTGTTGGTCAGGTGTGCTGCTGCCTCCCATTAGCATGGTCTGTTCTGTCTCTGTCAAGTCAGCTGCAGGAAGTAGGCTCCACAAAGCCTACTTTAACCATCCAAGGGATTTCATGGTACTCCCCTGCCTCAGATGTGAACTATTTTAAGGAGAAATCCTGCTTTATCTCCTGTCAGATGGGGAGGAGAGGTTAGAGCACGCTTGTTTTTGCTAAAATTATGCCTACAGTGGTCCACAGAAGGCAGTGTAACATCCTTATCCCTTAAAAATAAAAGGGCAGTAGTATTGTGACTGTTCAGATGCTTCTACATGGTGGATGATGTTAATTAGAGATGAGTATTTTTACGGGTGTCTTGAAGTATGTTTTGAACATATACCTGAAAGTATTATTTTGTTTCCCAATTTGTGTTATCAAAGACTTATAACTATGCTCTTTCCTGATTTCTGGTTGCCCCTAGGGCTTTTACTGCATTTACATTTTGAAGTTTTATTCATGTGATTGCAGACTGTGTTCCACAAGGTTCGCTTAGCCAGCAAGAGGAGCAGTTCTTAGGAAGAGACTGGGTTGAAAGGAATGAAAATACCTTCTTTTTTTTCTTCTAAAACTTGAATGAAAGTGATAGTATAGCAGAAAAGAAAGCTGGTTTAAAATTAGGCAATGAGCTTTGGATAGGAGAAATGGCTGTAATGCAAATTTCTTTAATGATAATGCTGAGCAACACTAAAACTGAATTTTTGACAGATGATTACATAGGATGTTTCTTTGTGTGTGAGCTGAGTGGGTTTTAAATTTTTTAAAATGTTCAGTACTCAAAGTTGCAACTGAATTCAGTGTATGCTGTTGGTATCAACAGGCTTTGTAGCTGTGCTGTAAGAAGAATGACTAAAAAGCATGAAATGTTTTCCTCCCATAGCCTTAAACTTAATTTTTTTACTGATTCATGTGTCATTTCATATAAGTCTCTTTTTTTCTCTATCCATAGAATGGGAACAATGCTTCAAGGTCCCAGAAAAATGTAGGTGTAGTCATTAACATGTCAGCTCTGTGTATGCGTAATTTGTCTAGCCATGTTCTGAGAATCCCTTCCCTACAAGGGACTTTGAGGAAATGAGTTTCTTCCCGTGTTCAGTGAAACTTGGATTGTTTGAGATGTAAATGAAAAAAAAAAAACAACCAACCAAGGTTTGGTTCCAACCTGAAGGAACACTAGCTAGTTGCTGACTTCTCTGAGCACCACCTAGACCGTGTGTCTCCAAGAGAAAACAGAGCCATCTCACAGGTAGCGTGGCCTGTTCAGCACTGGGGACAGGATCCCTGGTGCATGAGCTGCCTGGTGCTGTGGTGGTTTGTGGTGAATCTTGTGATTCTGCAGTCTAAATATCTTATAATAGATGTGGTTTTTTTTCCCAGTTTTTTGTGATTTCTGTGCTATGTGGGCCATACAGGAATTTTGAAAAAGGAGGAAATCGATGGTGTTACTGGAGGTTAATACCTTTTTCCTAAAATGCTGTAGTACAAAAGCCAAAAGATTTCATGTATCTTTAATTACAATTAGTGATAAACTTACTGTCCTAGTTTAATCTTAGAGGTGTAATGAGCCTTTTTTCATGTTGGATGTTAAAACTGTATGGAGTCTGATGTTCTAGTTGATCACAATGTAATAAGTGCAATAGATTAATATATTTGGAAAGCCTTACTATTTTCTTTTTTTTAGTTTCTTACTTATAACATGTTCCCCGCCATGTAACAGCAAAACCAACATAGATTAAGAGTTAGGTACTGTGGTCAGCATTTTGTCCCTTGTGCTCCAGGGAGCAGAGCACTTCCCTTGAGGGTCAGTGGGCTGGCTGTACTTGGGAGATTTTGAAGATCACGAGGGTAGAAATGGCAGTAGGAGCTACAGAACTAAGGAGATTAGGAAGTTCAGGGAATTAACAACTGAAATACACTTCTATTGACACAAATGCAGCTTACAAATGCTAAATGACTGGTAACTCAGAAAAATAAATTTATTCTATTAAATTGTTGAGGGGTTTTGGCCTGCCTCTCTACTTTATGGGTAACTTCAAGAAAATTTATTTGGGGAAAAGCTGCACGTCTTGTATTTCTTCCTTCATAGTTTACTTTTTCTGAGGAAGGTGAGCCAAAAGCCCTATGGGAAGAGATATTGCTTGCTCTGTTCCTGCTCTATAGGTGACCTCTGCTTTTAACTTCCTTTCCACTCCTTCAGATAGCAGAAGCTACTGTTTATTTTTGATATGTGCAAAAGGCCTGTGCCATTTTAAATTCTTGCAGAACAGCCATTTCGTGGACTTGAGTGTTTAGAGCTCTCGGTTTGCTTCCTTATAACTGAATACTGCAAATAAAATTTGTTGTACTTTCTGGTATTTCTCTAGGTAGATCTTTCTTCTTCAGGACTGCTCCTGGCTTTTAGTCCTTTTCAGCATAGAAATAAATGGAGAGGTGGAATGTAGCGAGCCTTTTGTTCAGAGTGGGATGCATTTGAGAGTATCACAAAACTGGTGTTATCTTGTGACCTTTTAGTCTGCATCGACAACAAGTGACCCATGAACTTGCAGTGTGCTTCTCCCTGCTTGCTGCCTCTTCCCCAAGGGGACAGGGAGTGTCTGGTTTTGCAGCAAACGAAGCTGAAATGGGCAAATTCTGCTGCTCTCTTTCTGTTTGGATACCTTTTACAGAGTTGCCTGGAAGCGAGAGTAATTGCTGCACATTTCTCTACATAGATGAAGAGGGAGATGTAGAGATAGGCAGGCTGCACGTCACCTGCATATGTGCAGCTCAGGCTGTTAGTTTTTATCTCTCTTGACATAATGTTGTGTTCGAGGCAGATGTTTGCTACCTAGACAGGCAGTCTTTTATTGTTCTGCCACAGATGTCTTGTATAACTTTGGCCAAGACAATAGGTATTTTCTGTAAAATATAAATAGATATTTCTTACCTTATAGAGGGATTGTAAGCATAAACTTGTATTGTATATCTCTTTATTGTAGTGGGAGTAGTACAGTGTAATACATCAACATTCATACTGCTCTATAGGACGCTAGCAAGGACTTGTTTTACTTTTGATTGACAAAGGCAACCCAAAGGGGTGCCATCATATTTTCTTTTAACTTTTCTTCTAACTTCATAGCATACAGTCATAAAACAATATATTTAGTGTCATTTTTTTCTTAACCAGAACATTGATTTTAGTTATGGAGAAAGAAAAGTTACTGCTTTTGACCTTACAACTGTAGTAAACCTTCCCTTTCCAGGAGAAAGCTACATGGAACCTAAATAGGATCATTTAAAGCTTTTTGGGAGATTTTTGAGAGGTTAGGATCACATTTATGCATGCATAGACTATAGTGGTCAGAGATGACAGGAAGCATGAGGTAGATGTGTTAGTTGGCTATCCAGTTGCTGCCAGAACTGGCAGTTGTCTGGAACAAAACTTGGTTAAAAGCACTTTGAAAGAGAGCTTTGTATCTCTGATTATTCCATCACTGTAGCAGATGTTCAAGTCAGATGCTGTCATTAAAAATGAGTTTTACTGAAGATGCATTTGTTTTTCAGTATCTATATATTTGTTCTAAATGGACTAAATGCTTAGAGCAGTACTTTAGACAGTGAGAGTTAACTAGTCAATAAGCCTGGTGTCTGGTATCACTTTTAGCAATGAAGAGTGCTGAATGGTCAGTGAGGACTGTGTTAACAAACTTATTTCTTTCTGTTTCTTTGTAAGATTCTGGCTCTGGCAGCTTGCTATTAAGTGGTAGAAGTTGGTGTTCTTGAAAAAACACCTTTTGCCAAATCAGAGCTTGCTCTTGGTAGTTCAGAATAATATAGAGAACAGTTGCAAGTGAGGAATCCAGACCTTTTAAAAAAGCAAGTGAATGTGACACTTGGGATGATGTAGCAACACATTTCAGAGAAATGGATACCATTCCTTGTTATGAATGTGTTCAGGATATCACCTGTGTAGTTTGTGTATGTTCATAATGTTGACTTGTCAGGCTTGTTCTGTGTGTATTATTGTAGCCAACAACTTGAAATACCTGGTTTTAGCAATTTTTTATTATTTAAACTCCTAATTGTATGAGTTCAGAATAAGCCTTATAAATTAGGGCATTTCCAGAAGGGATATTATCCACTATTACTACTTTGCTGTAGGGTATTTTTTTTTAGTGGCTTTTCTGTTTTATTGATATGGGAGGGCTTTCATGATGGAGAAAGATATTGTAGACAGGGATTTTGGCATAGGAAGTACGCTCTGATCTTGCCTAACTCAATGCTGTTTATAAGAGCCCAGAAGGGGTTACTGGACATGGAGAGGGATTTTGGATGTGGGGAATCATTCTTCCAAGTGGACTGTTCTGCAGTGGGGCACAGCATGTCTTTCTTTTACAGTGCCCAGGAACTGATATATTGAATTCAGTAATGGTGTGCAAAGGAGAGGAGAGAATACAGTGAAACCAGTCTTCAAAATGTAGCCTCTAAAGTGCCATTGAGGGGTGGCAATTCCAGGATATACAGCTTTCGATCTATTAGTAATATAGAAATATAGAATCAAGATCATCCAGTCCAGCCTAGCACTGTCATTGAATCCATTATATATCATTCAGATCCAGACACCTCTTAAACACCTCCAGGGCTGATGAATCCACCACCTCCCTGGGCAAGTTACTCCAGTGCCTGACCACCCTAAAAGTGGAAAAAAAAAAAAATCTAATATTTAATCTGAATTTCCCCTGTCTCATCTTAAGGCTATTTCTTTGGGTCCTGTCACTGCAGGCTCCCACCTCAGTACAGCCTCCCTTGAGGGAGTTCTGGAGAGCAATGAGATCCCTCCTGAGCCTCCTCAAGACTAAACAACTCACTCAGCCATTCCCCATAGCTCAGAGTTTCTAGACCTTTCACAAGCCTTGTTGCCTTTCACTGGACATGCTCCAGTGCCTCAGTGCCCTTTTAAAAATGAGGGGCCCAGAACTGAACACAGTATTCAAGGTGTGGCCTCATCAATGCTGAGTACAGGGGGAAATACACTACATGTTCTTTCAATTGTTGTTTGTTCCTTCATTCCCTTCATTCATCACATTGAGCATTATTCAACAGACTCAGGAAGGACCTTGTCGTGGTTCTGTTGCCCATAGCAGTATTTGCTATGCTAACGCTTCCTGTGCACGATGCACATGGAGTTATATTGAAAGTCTGGGAAATGTAAGATAGATACTATGTTGAATGTTCTGTGCTAGATCTTATATTCTCTTTATTAATTATTTCATACTTGCCAACTCCTATCTCTAATACAGGAAGTCCCCACACTGCAAAAATAATGGCATCATAATTTCTGGGGCAGGATGAGAGAAGTTTGATTGGTGAAGAATTCCTTTAAGAAAAACTGCCAGAAAGAAAAACCTGCCTAAAACCTGATCTTATTATATGGTTTTACATGCCAAATAAAACTAAACGTTGATTCATTTTCTGAATAGTGAATAAAATTGAAATGAGACATAGCATGCCATTGTTTCAATTAGTATTGTGATAAAAAAGTAGGTTTCAGACCATCAGCATCATTAATTTAGACTTCAGTCTTGAGAGCTGTTATAGACATACAGGTTTTACCATTTTTTATGCCTGGATATGATTTTTAAAGGTGCCCAATCAGTTGTGGCTTTTTTTTTCCCTTTTCAGTTCTTTCTCTTACGTTATTGTTTGTCTTTCTTGGATACTGAGCTGCACCTCAAATAGGTTGTATTTACACCTGTGCAGTTATTGTCTGTGGAATCGAAGTAAAGTGCTGTTTCTTGTACACAATACATAGGGGAAATACTCAGAAATTTCTGAGAGCTCTTTATTGCTTCAGGAGACCCCAGCATTACTCTTGAGCCAGGTGTGGCTTTCAGGCAATTCAGTTGTACTTCCGGGGGTAGGACTGTAGAGGGACTGGTCAGAGATGAGGCATTGCCTGGGACATGGTTGCATGTCTGGTTTAGCCCCAGTTAAAATAGAATAGATCCTGGGATCTGTTGTCCTCTCTGCTGGATGAATCACTTGCTCCCTGAGCTCTGAATGAGCCATTCTGAGCTGCCGTCCTTGTGGCATGTACCCATGCATGAGTATATGTTGTTGGTCTGTGGCCAAATTAAAGCATTGGTAGGCAACTTCTAAATTCATCTGTGCCTCTGCTGCCTACAGCCATCTGATGAGGCACATAATCCTCAAGAGATCCCTAGAATACAGTGCCTAGCTGAAGGCAGGGAGAATTAAACGTTCTTAAGTTGTTACCCACAAATGTCTCCTAACTGGTCTGGAGTTGGCCCAAGTGCTTTATTCATAAGTCTTTCTTCAAGGTGTTGGCAGGGGTTCCCTCAGGAACATATTTCTCTGTAATTCACTTCTCTTTTCCAGGTTGTTGGCCACAAAATTGAAATCCAAAAACTGGCAGCACAGACATGAAGTCTAAAGATCATTACAATTTTTTTTATTGTTAAAGAATTGATTTCTTTTGTAGAATGATTTGCAGAAAATTACTTACCTATCCAGCAGCTGAAATTTTTTTATTTTAGATCAAATTTCTGGACTGTTAAACTGTTGGGAAAAGTGAAATAAACAACATTCAAGAGCTACAGTAATTTTAAATAGGTTTCCAAAAGGAAATAGACTGCTGAATCTTGGCGACAGAAAGAACATGGAGTATTTTCCTGTTCTTTGGGCACCAGAAGAATTAATTTTGATTAACCCAGCAATCTATCCAAAATGCATTTCCTTGTCAACTTTTTAGTCCATGGGAAATTGGTTAAAAATTACTCTTTCTGGGTTTTTTTCTCCACATCAGAAAAACCTTTAATTCTCTGCTTTGTATTTTTAATAAGTTTCCATCCAACAATTATAAAACCGTAATCAGCAGATATAAACTTAAAATATTTGTCAAAAACTGCTGTCTTT
Organism: Drymodes brunneopygia; assembly: GCA_013400955.1. Classification (NCBI taxonomy): domain Eukaryota; kingdom Metazoa; phylum Chordata; class Aves; order Passeriformes; family Petroicidae; genus Drymodes; species Drymodes brunneopygia. The sequence continues at coordinate 56,265 of VZTZ01028730.1, read as the reverse complement.
TTATGTTCATAGGAAAGATTTTTTTTCTTATACTTTTAGATTTACCACAGTTGTGCTTTTTTAGGCCAAAATTTAACAGTTAGATTATTTCCCTCCCACAGGTTTTATGTAGACCAAAGCCTGATCTGTCTGCTAATTATCTGTCTTTTACCCCTCAATCCCCTTTAGATTAATAAGAAAAGCCTGTTAAGTTCACCTAGGCACCTTAGCAGTCCTAGGGGGGTGTCTGCTATGTTATGTGCTTCAGTGTTCTCAGGTGCTGAGAAATACTGCATTTTCTCTGTGCTTTAAAATGACTCCTGATTAATTAAATGGATTCTATTTTTTTTCTTTACCCTGGGCTTAGATATGTCTCTCTGTCATTAGGATTTTCTTATCTTCTATTATCTTTTCAAATGGCTAGTTTTACTTGAACATTAGGATATATTTTTTTCTTTCCTGTTTCATCTACTGCCACTATTAGCTTCAGATACAGCTGAAGTTTTCAACTTGAATGTAGTACCTTGAACTTTTTCATATTACCTGTTGTTTGGGATAGTCTTGTAAAAGAAGTTAATCCCATTCCTTGGTAAGTCAGTGGTTTCAAGCATTTCTTAACTCCCAGGTTAAACTTCATCATGAGTAATCTGTAGTTGTTGGTTAAGTATTTTGGAAGAGCTGTAACCCCTGGGGCATTGATAGGTAGTGTCCTCTAAGCTTTGGATTGTCTGGACATAAATATAGTTCTGGTGTTTTATTTTATTTGCTTTGCTTTAAATCTCAGAGATTGTCTCCTGCTCTCTGCCCTACTGACTGCCAATTTCGATTGAGTGGGACCTTCTTGACTTCAGGATTGTGATTCAGTTTGGATGGTGATGCACTTCAAAGCCTTCTGCTAAGAATGGGCTGTATTTTTCTGTTATCTTGAAATTGAACTCTTCTCAAATTAAAACTGCTTGGCTTTATGCCATTGTACTAGCATCTCAACTTGGTTTCTTAGCACATTAGTAATTTTCAAGGCTGTTTCCAGATCTGTTCTCTGTGATTGCCAAAACACACAATGGAAGAGAGACTATTCAAGACCTGGTTTTGCAACACAGGTCAACTTTGTGACTTAATGGTTTTTTGTTTTATTAATTTCTCAACCTTATTGCCCAAATGTTCTATTTTAAATTGAACAGGTATCATTTTCCAACTTAGAAATCAAGATACAGTTTGATGTTGTAGTGCATTTTGCTTTGCCAAGCTTTTTTGCTTGGTCAGACTCGTATTTTAGTGCTCCCTCTATTCCTTGACTGACAGCTTGTTCTGGGTCTCTTTATTCTCCATTGCCTTTTATAAGGCACTGGAAGGATAATCTGGAAAAGACCTGGATCAGCATTCACCTAACTACATAATAGTTTATTACCAAATAGTTTGTTTGCTTGGAGGCAGGAATATTAGCTTCATTACTCCATTTTCCTGGAAATGAAAAAATCTTTTCTGGTTGGTTCTGCAGTAAGGAAAGCCCAGAGTTTCAGAAAGATAGGGAAGAAGAATGAAGTTAAGTGCCCAGTTTGATTGGTTTGGTTTTTTTTGGGTTGGTTTTTTCCTAAAAGAAACAAGAGAAGAGCTCAATTAAAAGAAAATACATGTGGATGCAGATATGTGTCTTCTTGTTGGTGAACAAAGAAAAGTAGTTGTGTGGCCTCATTTTTAAGAGACTGCTTAAGGGTTTAAAAATCTGTGTTTAGTAATTTTCTGTAGCCTGTTCTGCGTTTGATATTTTAAAGCTTTCCTTTTACCTGCTAGTAAATGTGTATTCTAGAATGACAAGAGCTATCATATTTGATTGTTATGAAGTTAAATTTTTGGAGCATCAATATCGTGGGATGAATACATATTTAGGATATTCCAAGTTGAAATAAACAGTTACTTCAGGACTTCAAGGATTGCATTGCAGTGCTGTTAAACAGTGGTTTCTATACTTGGAATGGTTACCATGCTTAAAATCTGGTTTGTTACCTTTAAAGGAATCTTGATGAATAATCACATAAGGGAGTGAAGGGAAAAAACCCCCTGCTTTCCAGGCTGCTTTTTCTGCTATTGGAAATGTGTACACTGCCCTCTATGCCTCCTTTTTTGCCCCTTGCCCTTTTAGCTGGATATTTGTAAGAATTATTGTTCTAAAGGATGTTACTACCATTGAGGAAGTCTACATGGCACCAATATTATCAACGTTAATGTGAAGTTTTTCTAAAAATATGTTGCACATAACTCTCACACAGTGTGTGTTACCATAAAATCTGAGTGCCTACTAGGAGCACATCAGGAAATTCAATTTACATTTGGGTTATTGTTGAACTGTCTTTTTCTATTCAATAGATAGGTCTCTGTGTTGAAGTATTTTGCTTTGGCATTAAAAGCTATATGCATATAAATGCATTAAAGAAACCAGACCAAACCAGTTTGGCTTTCACTTAAGTGAAAGGTGGTTTGTGCTGGCCTTGAATTCAGGAGAAGGGGGCCTCAACCTAATCTGGAGAGTTGTTCTAAGAAGAATCTGGCTTCTGCATAATGAACTTTATCTTCATTGTAGAAAGCTGACAATGTGTGAAGCTGTTGGTCTTTCTTCATTTCAAAGCTCTGATTGATTGCCAGATAACAAGAGTCAAGTCAGGGTAATAAGAGAGTCAAAGATAAATACGGAGTTGTGGAACTTGATTCCATATTTAGTAGAAAAGAACAATAGTCTGGTCTGTCAACCCTTTGTGTTTGGATCTGCAGTGCTGCTCTGTGTAGTCTGCCAGTGTCCAAGATAAAGGTTGTAGTACAAGAGTATCTCAAAAGATGCAGCTTTAGAAGGTGAAGAATAATTGCAGCTGCAACTCTGCTAAACTTTTTCTCCTAAAATACCATTTTATTGCGGCCTGAGCAAGTATTTGGTTAAAGAAGTGGATCATTTGCAAGTATTTGTGTATTTGAGGATGTAGAGCCTTGGGGTACAGGTATAGTTGCACTTCATTGTTTTTTGGTCATTGGTTCTGAAGTGTTCTTATGACCATGGAGAATCCTTTAAATCCTTACATGTCTGCTTTGCTAAGGTAGAATATGGTATAATAGATTGTACCAAATGCCATGAAAAAGTTTGCAGAATGCTTCTCTGACTTAGAACTTTGACTTTTGACATACACCATTGCCTAAGAAATTCTCAGAGGAATTTGGAGTTCTTTTCAAAAAAATTCCTGGTAAAAGTGTCCTTTTCAGGATGACATATCTGTGTATTTTATATTAGTTTTTAGAGAAGAGACTCCCTATAGGTCTGATAAATTAATGTGGAGGATACCACCACTCCCCAAAAATATAAAAGCAAGAAAGTGTTGGTAATTTAAAAAAAAACCCAAAAAACTATCAGAAGAAGGATTCAGAATCTGTAGTGGTTACAAGAAATAAAGAAATGTAGTTTTTTAGGACTCTTCAGGTAACCTTCCAGGTGTTTTTTGGAAGATAACAGAAGTTTGAATAGCAGTGGGTAGTAGCAATGCTAGTCTTTCCTTTAGTGTCATGGTAAATATGCTCTAAGTACTTGTATTATGTGATTGGATGTCTCTTGAGTTAGAGAGTTGGCTTTCAGGTGTAGGAATGACATTAGTTCAAATAAGAAGTCTGGGTATATTTTCAGGACTGTAAGTTATGCCAGTCTTGTTGGTAGCAAGGCATTCTGTGAGCAGGAGAATTTATGAAGTCTAATGTTTAAAAAAAATTATATGCCCTTTATATTTAATACATAATTTCTATAATTTAAAAAAAAATTGTCCCTCACATGAAATGCCTCAAAACTGCCTTTAAAAGTATGTAACTTGTGCTGAGAACTGAAGGATTGTACAGAGCTGCTTGTTTTCAATAAAACAGCTGTGTGTTTGGATGGGAATGTTGTATTTTAAATTAAAGCATGAATGAGGAAGGCAGTTCTTGGGATCCTTCCTGGGATTTCTCTCTGTTGAAATAAGGTTTGAATCCAGCTTTTCTATCTTGTCCTTTAAATCATACATATAGCAGAGTGCATGTTGCTTTTTGCTTTTGAATATTTAACAATAACAAAACCCAAAACAAGATAAACCCCCCTAACATAATAGCAAAAAAACCACTTCAGCAGTAATAGTGAAGAGAATGCAGTGCATTTATTAGTGTGTGTAGGCTCCAAAATCTGAGCAGAAAAAGAAAGGGTTGTCTTTTATCTGTGCTGTGGATTGCCCCTTTACCTGCTACGTCACCATTCTGACCAGTGAGTTAACCCAGGGGTACTGATCTTTTTAGTGCATTGGTATCTAGACACAGTACAGGAGACCTGCAGTGCTTCAGATGAGCCTTAGCTATCCACAGTGATCATTGCTTTCCCACAATTCAGAGAACAGTGTAAGGTATGATAGTATCTGTTTCTGTAATGTACACATAGTTTTGTAATTGCTGGAGTTACGTCAGTAATTTTAGGTGATGGCTGAACTTTCGTGGGTAGTGACTATCAAATAGGTTAATAAATCAAAATATTGCTAGACCTGCTTCGTTAAATGATTTACTTTGCTGAACTAAAATGCTTTTTTTCAGAGTGCACGCACTTAGAAACTTTTACTGTTATAAAGCAAAATAATAATAATTTAAACCTTCCTGACAAATGTGTTGTGAATCATTTCTTATGCTTTTTCAGAGCAATACTTTCCCATTAAGGTATAGATTACGTACATACATACTGGGAAAGATACGCTTAACATATCTACTTTGAAAAAAGATTATATCCTTACTACACAGTCCATAAATATTAGAAATATTCTTAATGCATGTGAGAAGTGTTCAGTTTATTATAGAAACCCTTGAAAGCAGTAGACAAGCACAATTTAGGAAGCAATAGTTTAAAGAGGATTCCTGATTGTTCTGCACTCAGCATACGTGTACATACACAAGTAGTTTTTAACCTGAGGAGTTTACAATCTAAAGGATGTAGAAATTGGAGGAGTTTTTACTAGGCAAGTTCAGAAACAGCATTACAACAGCAGAGAAGCCAGCTGCAGTTTCAAACTGTGTAATCCCCCTGTGTTGTTGGAAAAGAGTCCTCCAGCTATATCTATGGCTGTGTTTGGGTGTAGTAACAAAATGTGGTGTCTCCAGCCTGCCACTCGCGGTTTGATTTTTCAAAAGAAGACTCTGCCACAAACATATTTCCTGAATGTTTCCTTACCAGCTGTTTATTCTTGGTGTGATTTTCTTCCATTGGAGGAGGTCTGTTATCAGTTCCCGTGGTAAAGGAGTGCCGACACCACGCTTGCCATCATCTGCCTGCCTACAGGAGCAAGGGCAGCTTGAGTTAGCCAAACAGCAGAACCAGTACTTTCCCTACCAGAGGCTTTAGGTCTATGGCGAGGAGTGGCCAAAATGTCAGGAAGATCTGTCTAGGCCTTCAATGATGAAGATTTTGAGATACCCAAAAGTCCTATAAGAGTCTTTTGACTTATTAATAGTGAGGGAAAAGCTACATTGGTGCATTGGTTAGAATGTTTAGCTGATGGGTAGAGGTTTATAGCAGCAGTTAAACTTTGAAAACTAGTTCTCACAAAAACAGAATTGCAAAAGTTTTTTTTCATGGCACCATTCCTTTCTGAATTGCTGTGTTGTCCTGTGGGACTGAAAAGCACCAACTTGTTGTGTCTTAGAAAAAATTGAGGCTGTTTTACTATGTGGTACTTGAAGGATGTGCTGTTACAATAGCGCATAAAGACTTTGACATGAAATATCTTATTTAAAATAAAGCAACTGAAATGTTTCCAATTGAAGATAAACTGAATGTTCAAGTAGTTGAAAAGATAAAAACACAGAATGCAGTTTGTGTAAATATGGAAGACTTATTTGTCTACATCATCTTTCAGACTCATTAAACAGACGTAAGTGATTTCAATACAAATTAGGAAGCTGCACATCATGTTGCAGCCTACTCATGTAGGCTGCGCTCATCAGAAACTCCTTTTGTTCCTCCATTTCCTTCCACCTTACTTTCCCTGCAGATGCTGGCAGCCCTGTTTTACCCCATTTACAGGGCTCTGTCGAAGCCAGCCTTTTTTGTTGCTGATCCTGCTCCTTCTTTCTCTGACCTTTGGACCTCCATGTAACACTGCATTCCTTTGCATGTGTTGAGGACTGCGATCTACCTTTCTGATTTTCCTTTTTTCCCCCTATAATTCCTACTTGTTGGTCTTTGGCATTGATAGTCTAACATTTAAGTAATACAGAAAACGAGCATTGCAGAATGCATTGCAGAATTAGGAGGTTTTATGCTGGAAAATAATTGTTCCTGTCAGCTAGTTTTTAATCTATAAATAATTGCCTGGTTGGCGTATTGCATACTGCAGACTCTGTGTCTCTTACATGCCTTTAACAGGTTCTAGTTTTCAAGCAGAATTGACAAGGCTATTCTGATACGCAGAACTTTCCACAAAATTTTTGTAATTCCTTGAGTGCTTTGGTTATTAGGTAACAGATGGTGAGTCATTGTCAAGTTGAGGGTACAAATCCTTCCTTTGCATAAGCCGGTGGTATGTTTGGCTTGTTTGTAAAATATTCCACAGTAAATATTAGGAAATGTAATGAACTTTATATATATTTTTTAGGAGCAATGGATGAACTTCATAGCCTGGACCCAAGAAGACAAGAATTGTTAGAGGCAAGATTCACAGGAGTAGTAAGTGGCAGCACTGGGAGTACTGGAAGTTGCAGTGTTGGAGCTAAAGTAAGTCCTAAGAGCAGTCATTCAGATCTGCCATCTTTGAAATACTGATTTATCTCACACCATCTCATTTTCATATTGTCCATGTGATTTACTTCTAAAAGCATTGAGTTGAAAGAGGCTCTCAGAAAAATTCTTGTTAGTCTGTTATTTTGCTTTGAGATAGGACTGTTTATCCTGAACCTTTCTGTGACGTGGACATTGAATTGTTCTTAAAAACACGGAAGAATGAGCTTATACAGGCTCTTTTGTGGTTTTGCTGTAGTGCACATGTGATCAGAGATGAAATATTTTCCCAGTATTAGGTGGAGTTGTCTCTGCTGCCGATGTCTATCTACTTACAGTTCCACTGTAAGACAGGGAGTCTGGTGTGACATCTGCTTTTAAGATTAAACTTTTTTGAAGATTAATACTTACAGATAACAAATTATTTCAAAATTTCCAGACATTTATATCATTTTCTCTTACTTTCATTGTAGACTCCCTGTCCTTTAGTATCTAAGCCAGGATGCAACACTTGAGGAAGAGCCTTATGGACACTGAATAATTATCTTCCATGTGTTGTATATTACCCTTCAGTTAATACATCTGCAAAATAAATTTTCTTTATTGCATATTCTGTTCAAGTTACTAGCTTCAGCTTCTGAGACTGATTTCTGCAATACTCTTGCCTAGCCAGAAGCACTCCATTTTGTATTTATGCATTTGAATGTTCTCCATCAAGTATAGTACTTAATAAACTGATATTACAAAGCTGTAATACTAATTTTTTAGTCATGTTTCCCTCATGGCTAAATTACTTCTGTATTCAGTTTCCAAAGTGTTTGCAGTGTCCTCATATTTGAAGTGCTTTACACAAACTTGTAGTATTTTTAGCTTCCTATGCTATATTTTAGTTACCAGTATAGATTACAGAACAAAATACTTCCTGATAGCAGACATTGATGACGTTTCTGAAGACATGTGATGTATTGATGACTATTAACAAACTACACAGAACTGAAATTATTGTATAGTGATCTTGCATCATACCTTAATTTGCTTTGGAGAGTGACATGAAGGTAATTGTCACAAAGCTGTAAAAAGGTGACATACTTGTTACTACCATTAAAAGCAAGAAGTAAGTTAAATAGTCAGGGAAAGAAATGAAGTTGGATTGACACAGTGATGTTGATGCACTGTTTAATTGTCTTCTCATTATGATTGCAAAATTGTGTATTTGCCATATCTTATGCTTAAAGCTAGAAAGAGACAAACACAGTAATTCTGGCCCTTCTTTGTTTATTTATTCCTTGGGTTCTCTAGTACTGCTTACTCCCCTCATCAATTAACTCATTTTAATAGCTCAGGTAGTTGCTCATAATTCAAATTACTGTTTATAGTTTTACATTACTAGATCTGTATTTTTAAAGTCATTTAACTTTTAGTGTTTGATAACAGCTGTTTTGGTCCCTTATTTTATTGCAAATTTTCCCTCCTCATAATCTGACTACTGCTTTGTGTATATTACCTTTTTTTTAAGTGCATCATCAAGTTTCTTGGGGTTCCTCTTCTTTAAACTTTTATCCCCTGTGAGTGACTGCTTACCATTTCCATAAATCCGTTCAAGTCTTTTTCTTGTTGTCTGTTGTTCAGCTGATTTCAGTTGTTGGCCACATTACATTCTACTTTCACATTCTCAGTTTGTTCATCCAAGTTAGCTGGAAAAAGAAATCTAAAATAACTAATTTCCTTTTTCACTCTTGTCATGGAAAAAAATACATTTCTTGTCCCTAATGTATTCCAGGATCTGTATCTCATCCAGTTGGTTTCCAAAAGGATATCTAGGTGAAGTGGGGTTTTTTTAATACTTTCAAATGGTTTGATAAGAAGATACTATTACCACTGTTTTCTGATAGATGCAGATCCCCATCTAAGACACTGTTGTTGTTACCTTCTAGTCCTGTGATTTGTTACACCATCAGTAAAATGACAATTGTATCGGGTTTGTTTGTATTTCTTTTATTTGTGACCATGCAGTATATCAATGCAGATAACGGGAAGCGCAGTAGCTGATCTGGGCTGTGTTTGGAAAAAAATGCTTTTTTAAAATATTGTCTTTAGTCTTCATGAGGGATGTTCAGACAGGCTTATTTGATTTTTATTTAAAAAACTGGTAAAACATTTTTGATCTGATGTGCAGAGGTAACTGGGAAAATGTGAGGTATAAATATCTGTTGGTCTGCCTTCACGTTGAAGGCCAAAATGAGAAAACTTCTTTGTATACAAACCCAAATCCCCATGTACCAGATTCTCATTTTCCTAAACTAGCACGAAAATACAGAGCTTGCAACTGCACTTAATGGTTATTTTTTAAAATATTCTAGGTCATTATATTTTTCTAGTAATTAAATTGAAAGATAGACTTATTTATTGGGAATACTCTTTTGAAAGGCTACTCTTATCAACTGTTTTGCTGAAGAGTTTTGGAATTTCTGGGGGGAAAAAGACTATCATGTTCAAGCTTTTTCAGTAAGCAAGGTTGGAAATACAAATGTAAGTTACGGAGATTGTTTTATCTGACTCTGATGACCAGATACTGCCACAGGGCAAGGGAGAACTACATACAGGCATTTCTGTACTGGAGACTGCCCTGAGGGTGAAAATATACATGGAAATTTTGTGTGTTTAATTAACATTTCTCTGGAAATCTAGTTATTCGGATGTCACAAATGAGTACTGTCCTGCAAACTGATACAGGGCTGGAATTTAATGCTTAGGAGCAAAATGCCTTGGGACTAGTTTCACTTCAAAGTATTTGTTCTGCCTTCTTATATAGAAGAGACCAGTCCATCAGTGTAAGAGTTTTGGTGGGGGTTTTTTTAATAAAAAGACACTCAGCTGATGATGACTCCTTGAAATGTCCTCATGCCATGCTGTGTTCAAAAGATCTCTGAATAAATCAGCCTAGGTAAATTTCTAAATAAATAGTGTAGTTTGGGTCTATATCACTACTTTGAGGGGGGGTGACGTGTTGTTTTTTTTTTTCTCTCACTAATGTAAATTTATTCTGTTGGGGGAAATAATTTGTTTTAAGAATGTAGAATAATACTGTCAATAGGTTTAAATCTTCTCTAAGACAGACTAGACTATTGTAAAGATTATTTTTTTAATCTATTCCATGACAGAAAATTAAAACCTATTTTAATTAAAACCTCTTTTTCTTCAAAAATTGAAAAATGTGAGTAGTCTCCAGCACTTTCTCCAATGGTTTTGAGTATGCTAGGGTTTTACTTGGCTTAAAAATAATGGAAATGCAGAATTTACTGTGCCCTGTCAAAACATCCACCTGTCAAACTTCTTATCCCCCTTGCAAGTCACAAGTGCTCTATAGTTAGTGAATTTTTCCATGAGAGCATGAAATGACTGTTAGGTGTTGTAACTGTGAGTGATAACAGCAGATTATAATTCTGTGTATAATGTTGAGTATTTTATTTGTCTTGGTAGGCCTCAACAAATAACGAGAGTTCAAATCACAGCTTTGGAAGCTTGGGATCTTTAAGTGATAAAGAATCAGAGGTAAGTATATGGGGCGGATTCATTATTACCTCAGAATTCTAATGCTAACAAGTAATTTTTTATTCTACTTTGATGTCTTATTTTGTATAGAAGCTTTTAAAGAAAAATGCAGACTACTCAGATAGATGGGAAAGAGCATAAATTGCTGAAAGATACTATCTCTTGGAAGAAGAACCATGACTGGCAGAAGTCAGTTTCTTTGGATTTTTGGTCAAGAAACGAGCTGCTTCTGCTTCTCTATAATCTGTGTAGTCATGGTCTGATGGTACAAACAGCTTTTGGAGCTGAAAATGCTTAAATAGTTTGCTGTCTTTTGATTCATCAGCACAGACAACTTTGATCTTTGGATGAATCCTTGAAAATACTCTAGAAACTAGTTTACTATGTTTTCTTTTCAAATATGGATTTATGCCGAGGACAGACAGTAGCCATCATCTTTATTTGTAAAAGCTGCAGTTGTCACTGTGTATTTTCTTACCTAAATCCAGTTTGTAATCCAGAAAAAGGATTCATGCTTTTATTAGGTTTTCATGTGCAGAGCTCAGATTGCCCTTGAGCAGAATATTTTCCTCTTGGTGATGAGCATAGCTATAGTTACACTAATATTACAGATCTTAGAATTCAGCTATTTTGGACTCAGTGAGTCCCTCTGACAGTTTTGCCTCTGTGTGTCACAGATTGCATGGGTAAGATTCTATCCATTGTAACCAAGAGTGGATTTCTAGTCTAGGCTTGACCCTGTGTGACAGTGTGTCATGCATGGTTATTTGGAATGTGCTGTTGATGTTATTCTCACATGTCAGAGCTTTACTTTAGGGCCTAGTTGTTCATTTGCTCAGTTACTACAAGATGCTTTTTTGCTGGCCTGCCAGCAAGTGAATTTAATTAGTTCCCAAAGCTGATACCTTATAAATAAAAGTTCTCTGTGTGTGACTTGTTTTTCTCATTGAAAAAAGCTCTGCTATGTTTTTTTTCCACTCACCTTTCCCAGCTGGATTATGCATTCAACTGCATAGACTATTTTCTTAACCAAAAGATTCTGTCAGCCTGTTGTTTTTATTCATGGCTTTTCTAGAAATACTCTGGGCAGTGATGCAGTTCTGATGTAGGTGTGGGAATGGAAATGAGCTGCAGTAGCCTGAAGGTTATGATGCATTTTTGCAACTCCTTGACAGAAAAACATGTCTATGAGTAGTTGAGTGATCTCAGTACACTGACTATATGTGTAATAAGTTTTTGGTATAGGAAAATGTTATTTTACAGTTCTTTATGTGAGATACAGAGGCAAAGCTTTTCCAAGGCATGTGAGTTTGAAAATCTCTGCACAGTGTTTTAACCTCAAGCCGTGCTTCTGGGTAGGGGTAATATTTTGTCTTTTAAATATTCTAAGACTTGTATTCTAATATAGAAACAGACTTCTTTTTCGAAAATGTCCTTGCACAGAAGTCCACTGTACTCCATCGCACAGTGAAAGATGAATCTTAATGACATTGAGTAGTGAGATACATTTTCTGGGCTGTTTTTCAGAAGTTGTTCGTTGTATTCAGTTAAATTATAATTGTAATAGCAAGTATGTTTATAAATTTTTCCAGTTCTTAAAATTACATCGGGCTACTTATATGCTAAAGCACCACAAAAAGTAAGCTGTAGATCTTAGTAGTGCAAATAGGTTGTGGGATTTAGGTGTATTGGTTTTTGTTTGTTTTGATAGTGTGACCTTAAAGGTTTCACAGTAGTAGTGATGGTAGTGTGGAAATAAGAAGATGTGCTCATTGGGGAAGCAGTGCCATCATTTGACGTTGAAATAGCACTGTTGTGTTACAATAGGAGAAAAAAAAAAGTAGGTATGCAAATCTCAGAATCATTGAAATTAATTTCTAGCAAGAGTGTCAATTTCTGATCAAACCCTGATGATGCATTCATGTCATTGCTCTGTGCTTTCATCATGAAATGGCACATTAAAAAACTGTGAACGTGAAGAGAAGACTGAGGGAAGCACAGTTAAATTGAGGGGAAAACTAGGATCAAGACCAAGATGTATGAGGCTCTACTAATTTGCCAAGCTGTGTGTGACTTCAATATAACTTTACGATCTAGCATTGGGTAACCTTAAAACTATTTTATCTTGCTTATGAAATAGTAAGATTTCAATCTAAATCTTGGCTATATGTAAATACTTTGGCAGCTACAGAAAGTAGCTTCAGTCTTCATTTATCAGGGGGATACTCCCCAGCCCCATTAGTCTTCAGTTTCTTGTAATTGATATGACTCCATTCATTAGGAAGGATTTTGGAGTACATTTTCTAGTGATTGATGTGTTCTGTACATTATCATGTGAATTTTGTGCTTAGAAAAGGGGAACATGACCTTGTTGAGTAACCTCATTAATAACCTCATTAGTGTGCTAGTACTTTCTAGTTTGGAAGGTTAAATTAAACACTGAAAGAAATCAGAAGAACCTAAGGAAATAGACATTTATGAATTACTTGAGTTTTAAAACTATAAACCTCTTTAAATGGCTGGTTTTTAAATATGAGCTTCAGCAGCTGGAAGCTAGTTTTGGTGAGGGAAATCTTACGTGTTCTGTCATTATAATTAGCTTTTAAACTTTTCTTTAATTTTTTTTCTTGATATGGTAGGTAAAAATTACTACATTAGAATGTAACTGCAGAATCAAAACTTGGTGAACAGAAATAACATGAAAATGCTTGGTTAGGTAGTTTCAATTTAGTTTGTAAAGGTAGCTTAATGTTACCTATTTACCTGGCAATAATTCCAAAATATTAAAGTAAAATTTCTAAGCTATGCTTTCTGTTTTTAGAATCAATAGTCTTGAGATAACTTCATTTCCAGAAGTCTGTGTTGCATAGTTTGCTAATATATGATAGCGCTGTAAAAGATGCAGATGTTATTTGGATGAGTTTATTTAAAATAAAATATATTTAGTTTAAACTTAATTTATAGCCTGATAATACCAACAGTTACAGTTGTAAAATTTCCAAAGGTATCTTTTTTGAAGGTACAGAGAGAGTCAAAACACATTAAAAAATACATGGTATAGGTATTTTTATGTTAATAGGTAATATAGGTAATTTTATATTGTCCTACTGGTTCTTTTATAAACTAATAATTTTCTAGGGATCACAGGTAGCTGAAAGTGGTTCTTGCCAGCATAAATACTGTTGGCTATTTGTAGTAAATTCATATTTGAACATATACACACAAAGATTTTGAAATTGAAACATCCTTGAAATTATTTTACTGAGGATTGAAATTTAAATGTTGATCTAATTTGCTGCCTTAAGAAAGCATATTTGGAGCACCAAATGACAGATACAATAAAATGATAAAATGATGGTATCATGAGAAAATGAAGCATCTTGTCACTGATCTCAAATTTAGTCTGTGCTATTAGGGACCTTTGATTTACTGGTAAAATAGTTCATATAATATCTCCTATGCTTTCTGCAGTTATGTATGAGGCACCATGAAGAATACACACACATAGCTGCAATATGCTTTCCTGGAACAAGAGCTACTTCTATTATTTAGCTTAAATTGGGGAGACGAACTGTTTTGAATCCTCAGATCAAAGAGGAGCAAATATAATTTAGAGATGCTTCTGATCCACAGCCCTTTCGTGTAATCTGTGTTGTACATGCTGATTGTAATTTCTAGGCAACAGTATAGAAAAATTTATTCCAGAAATATTAACAGTTCTGTGTTTTTTCACTTATCATTGATGATAATTCCTTGAGATAAAAGTATATGGGGAGGACGACAATTTCCAAGTAGATAGATATTAATATTTTGAGCAATTTTTGCTCTCTACTCTTTCCTCTATTTTTTTTTTTCAATTCTCAGCAGATTCTAGAAATCTATACAGTTTTTATTAGTTTGGAAATATCTTTTGTACTTCTGAAAAAGTGTAGCAGTTTTGGCTTCCTACTGAAGCACTAGAACTTTGTGTTTCTGCTACAGCAGTGTGTAGAAAACACCATCGAGAATCAGATTATTTCACCTAAATATTAAGCTTTAAAGTGCCCACAGTAAAATACAGAGATCTTGGTAAAATACAGACATAAATGAAATAAAAATGGGTGTTCATAAACCCTGGAATGGATGAAAAGGAGTAATTGCTTAGCAATTAATATGTGGAATTGCCTTTTGGGAAATAATTTAAGAATTACTTCTCACTTTCTTAAATATGTCTTCTAGCTTGTACCTGATTGACCAAAGATCATATTATCTAGTTTAACTACGATCTGAAATTGCATTCCTGCTGAATTGTGAAATCATGTTTTATGGATTAGGATTTAAATTTATTTCGCAATAATACAGCAATAATATAAATAAATAGAGCTTATTAGTTGCATCATGTTCTTTTTGTTGTTTGTAGACTCCAGAGAAGAAACAGTCAGAACCTTCCAGAGGAAGAAAAAGAAAAGCAGACACTCAGAGTGAAAGCAGCCAAGGTAAATTAAAATGTAAATTGACTAGGTAGTGATTGCATGTAACACAGTTTTGACTGTTAGCCTTAAAAATTCTGTATTTTCGCTTACATAAGATGGGTGTTATGTTTTGGATGACAAATTATGTATTCTTCTCACCCTCCCATTTGTCACTGGAAGGGATGGGCAAGTAAAATGTGAACTGGACTGGCAATTACCCAGAAGAATCATGAACTACTGCAGGTGTAACTCACAGCTATGATACAACTCTGTAATCTTTCTAAGAATTACAGCAGTTCTTCTCATGCAAAATACCTTGTGGTTTGAATTTCTTTTCAGTAGATGAGGGGAAAAAGGGATTACTGATTACAATATCTGATGCTTCTTTTACAGGTATATATAAAAACTGAATTTTATTCTTCCTTTTCTGTGGAAGATTGTGGTAGTCTGGGGGGGAGGAAATCATGATGAGACTAATTTCTAATTTAATATTTACAAAGTTTAGCTTTTGTCATTCCTCTCTTTAATGTGACTTTTGGGCGAGGACTGGTGGAAATTTAACCTCAAGACAAAAATTCATCAGAAGGGGAGTGGAAATAGTTCTGATAACATCTGTTATCAGCTTTATTTTTCATTCTAACAGAGCTAGAAAATGTCACTTCAGATATATAGCAATGAGCTCCATATCTGGCAGTCTTTGTGATGCAGCATGCTATTAGTAGAAGAATCATGTAGTTCGATTAAAATCAATTTCTTCCTAAGTGTTACTTTGTAGACACCTGCTTTATTCAAAGAACCTGAATGAAATTTCCTATTTTCATTGTTCTAGTAGCTTATCCTTCCTGTTACTAATGAGTGTTGAAATCAGAGGTGATGGAAATTTTCAGAACTTTTTAATATAGAAAATATTATTATAATGTCTTGTAATTACTGTTTTACTGGCTGCAGCAGTGAAACTGAGTAGTCTGCACTGCAATATTCTCAAGGAGCAGGCCTAAGAAACTGCAGCCTCTTGGAGTTGTACAGAACTGTTGAAGCACAGCAAATAACTGCTATTGTATTGGAAAAAAGAAACAAGAAATCAATCTCTTGTATATTGCATACCCAGGATATTGACTTTGTAATATGTAAATTAATCCATAAATGTTGAAGAAAAGGGTTGTTTAGAACACAGAAGTAATTGGAATGTGGTATAAATCCGTGTAAATCTATTCATAATTGGCTGTGCCAAAATAATTTGACATATTTCTTCAGTGCAGAGTTCTGTAACATGACATCAAATAGATTTTTCTTTGCTGAAAAGGAATGCAGTCTGTCTCATTTATCTGCAGAAAAGCAAATTTTAATTTGATAAAGTGATATATGAGAATTAAGCATGAGGACAGAAATCACTTGCAGGATTACAGGGTAGGTAAAGATTTGGCTGGAGAGAAGTAGCAGCCATACGTACACTGACTGGGTAACTACTGGAGAAGTTACCTGTGTGCTGTTCTAATCTTGGAACTATTTTATATAAATTTTTCTGTAAAAGGTCTTGACACAAAAAGGGCTGCCAAATGTTTCTGGTTTTTTGTGTTACTTCTTAGTGACACAGCATTATGCAGCAGTCTCAGTACAGAGAAATACTAGACTAGAGAGGATTCATCAGGGCTGAAGCAATAGAAAAGCTTGAAAGTCTTTGCTAAAAAGTGGAAATTGAATTTATGGATCTATGGGTAATAATCTCCTAATGTATTACAAAAATTTCTTTCTGTAAAGTCAAAAGCTCTGAACAATAGTCCATTTCCAAGATGTCTCCTAATGGGTTGTCTGACTTATACAGGAGAAAAACCCATCTTAAGATTTATCAACCATCTTAGGTCCAAACAGAAGAAAACATTTATGCGTTGGATAAGGTATAGGTGCAATCTCTGGAATGCCACATATGGGTCAGGTCCTCATGTTGAAGAAATACAATTCACGTTAGTTCTCCTGAGGTCTCGATCCGTTTAAGATAAATTCTGATCTTGTTCTGTGGTGTTTCATTTCCCTAGTTAACACTGTGAGTTACCTAATTCATAATCGGGTTAAGAGGACTGGAAATACTTGTCATTCTCTATGCCCTCACTGTTACTAGCACTTAGGAAAATCCTTGGGCAGAATATTTGGGCATAATAACTTACCTGGAGTATATAATGTGTAGGCATGGTTAATTTGATACTTTGAGATAGTTCTTGAAAAGGGGAGGGACTTAGCGCTACAGGTTTGATCTGTAGAATGAGAGATGAGTTTCCTATCATCTAGAAGAGGTCTAGGGTTTCTGTAAAGTCTGCTCTAAACTGGTTTAGGAATTGAGGGTGACTTAATATCTGATTTCTCAATGAATGTAATATGCAAATCCCTTTGTTTTGGCCAATCCCTTAATTACCTATATAGGGACATCTCATATTACCTCGTCAAAGAAAACCAATTAACAAGTGGTAAGATTTTGCTGTAATTACTTTATAGGTAAAAATGTAAGACACCTCTGCAAGTAATTTATATTAACTAATTCTAATGTATTACTGTATTTATTACAGGAAAGAATATCGGGGGACGTGGTCACAAGATTAGTGACTATTTTGAGGTAAGAATTTTGTAAAATTTACTTTGATTTTAAATTTTCTTTTAAGATATCCTTTTAGCTTGTTTTGGATGCTACAACAATTTTGGTTGTAATGGACAGGCCTCTTCAGAGGTTACTTCTTTTTTCTTTATGTAAGGTTCCAAGTATTAAACCTTGAAGTAGAGATGCAGTTGTCTCTTGGTGGAACCTGAATAAAAATACGGAAATCGTTATCATTCATGCTTTTCTTTAAACAGCTAAAGGCTGCTAATAAAAGTAATACAGTCTGATTTACAAATTCTGTGTACAGGTGAGCTGTATCATTCAGTAGATGTATAATGTATTTTGAGAAGTTTGACTAATTGGAGGGCCATTCTGCTCTACAGTACCAAGGTGGGAACGGCTCGAGTCCGGTGCGAGGCGTACCTCCTGCAATCCGCTCTCCTCAGAACTCACATTCCGCTCCTTCTTCTGTAAGTCTGGGAACTTCATAACTGCTGGAGAGAGTTTTATAGTCTAAAAATAGCAAAATGAAAAATAATCTATATTCAAGGGGAGAGTTTTCAAAGGAATGAGTCCTGGGAAAGAGTTTGTTTCTCCAACAGGAAAAAAAAATTAAATCCAATACTAAAACTAAAGTTTTCTATTAACAGTGGATCATTTTCTCTTAAACATCTTTTAAAATACAAAGTAGTTATGTAAAATGTTGAATAAATGTTAAAATGTTGTAATAGTAGCTGTTCGTAGGCCTCACACAAAAAAGGGAGGTTTTTTGTTACTTATAAGGAAACTTGGACCCCTAACTTGGGACTTTAAAAGCTCAGTTTTTGATATATCATAATTTTTTAAAATAATTAACAACTAATCTGCCTTTAAAATTTTCTTTGTTGGTCATGCTAATTCATTTTTTACCTTCTCATAAGTACAGTTTCAGTGCTCAGCATACCAACATGTTATTCTAAATGGCCAAATTTTGCCAGTTAGAGAAAAGATTTGTTTTCTCTGATGTTAGACCTCGGCTTTTATTCCATGTGCTTTCAACTTTAGGCATCCTCTTGGTCTTGCCAACAATATGGAGTGTAAGACAGATTGTAGAATTTGGCTTGAAAAAGGTCTCATTCACTCAAACTAGGTTCATTAACAGGATTTGTGTTCTGATCTGCACTAGCTTCCCCTCTCTGGTTCTCCCATGAGAACTGAACACCCCAAAAATAACTCACATTATTCTTGAGTTGCGAAAGCTCAGAATCAGAAAAATAAGTCTTTGTAAGACTGACATCACCTTATGTCAGTCTTGTATTGTCTTAAATCTTTCAGTCTGTTTCCCAAAAGTGACAATCTTAGTTTTCTCGGATAATATATTGCATCCTTCCTGAACTGCAAGTGGAATGTAACGCTATACTGATAGCTCTCAGTGCAGTGCTCTAGGTAGTAACTTGTGTAAAAAAATACCTTGTTTCTCTATTCTTTGAGATGTTCCTGCTAAGAGTTGTACCAAGGCTATGCTCCTAATTGAATTTTACGACTATATCTAAAATACTTTGCTTTCATGCCTTTCAGGTTCGACAGAATAGTCCTTCTCCTACTTCATTAGCTTTTGGGGACCACCCTCTCACGCAACCAAAGCAGTTATCTATTAAAATTACTCAGGTAACTTTTTGACTAGATCACTTCAGACTGCAGAAAAAAAACCAGATAGTTATGTTTATTTCTTTGTCTTTTAGCTTCTTCTAAACTCTTAAAGACTTTCTAAAGCTTTGCTTTTTGAAATTGCCAAAACATTTTTCTGTTAAGTTCAGCAACTCATAATTTAAATATCTCTGGTGAGTGTGGTATTCTGCACTTGCTCGGCTCCCAGCACTGCACTTCATGATTACATAGATGACCATGTCATTGGTAGATTTTTGCTCAAGATTTTAGCTGTTGTGTGATTTTAGAAGTAGAGGCTGCTCTTTCAGGCAGTATTTGGATTGACAGCTGCCATTGTCATACTGCATTTAAAATCCGACATTGAAGAAGAAAAATGAGATGGCAATCAAAATGATCAATACACAATTATGACATGACTTTTAAAAGCTGAAATCAACTGTTTCATTCTCTCTGCCATTTCTGATGTGATCTGTCTTTCATGTTAGTCAGAAAAAGGTTGCTCACCTGCTGACCAATACAGAGAAATTAATTAGTTGACATCTACATTCTTGCCCTGGTTTTTATGCTTTTTTATGAACAATAACTTCTCAGTTGGCGATGAAATCTTTTACTACTGTTAATGGTTTGCCCCAACTGTTCCCCTTTGTCCTCATGAAGAGGGAAAGTGGTTTTGAATAAGAACCTTTCATGACATTTCCAAAACACCTGAAAATAAGATTTGCTGGTCTTGTTGAATGTTTTAAAGTAGTTTATTTCTCTGCCTAACCAACATAAGAAGAATAATGCTGTAGTTGTTAAAGGAAAGGATAAATATTTCAAAATATTCTTTCTAGACTGATCTCACAATGCTGAAATTAGCTGCACTAGAAAGTAATAAAAATCAAGACTTGGAAAAGAAAGAAGGTCGTATAGATGACTTACTCAGGGTAAGTGTTGGACATGGGGTAAAGGTATTTATTCACAACAACAGACTGAATATGAGGACCTTTTTTTTATTTTTAAAGGATTACCTAACTAAAAGATATAACAAGTTTTTAATTTTTGTAATTTTTTCTTAAATCTAAGAGGTCTGTATACTGAAATATATAAGATTTTTTTCAGCTTCTGTGCTACAGCTTGTTGATGATTAAATATGTTTATAGACTTCTGAAGGTGCAAAGAAAGCCAATGCAGCTTGCAGTCAGTTGATTAATTCCTTAAATTTGTATTATAATTCACCTAAGGGATGGTTTTGGGGGTTTTTTTTGGTTTTAATTGTGAATAGCCATTATCAGTGGAACAACTGTTGGCATTTTCAGAATGGAGGTGATGGTTACAGAAATAATTACAGGCAATGAATAACTACTTTCAATAAGAAAACTATGCTATACTGTGCTCTAAGATCTATTTTCAGAAAAAAAACCTTAATGCCTATGCTCCTGAAGGAAGCACTGGAGAGGGGATATACAGAAATGTGAAATATGAAACAAACCTGTATTCACAAGCTGTAGTCTGTTCAGTGTTTGTATGTGTACATACATGTGTACAATACATAAAAATATTAACTCCTGCAATCATATACTAGGAAATTGTGTATGTAGACTATTTTAACTCATATTCAACAGTGTGGGATAGAGAACCCTGAGCTTTTTTTTAAAAAAATTGTTCTGATCAAAATAATGTTGTGGGATTTTTAAGGTAATAAGTTAAATATAATTGGAACACAGGGAATTTGTTGAACTTCCTACTCAGATAATTGAAACGTTTATCATTTTTGCTTTCCTTTAAATTGAAGATGTTAGGATTCACGTGACTTCAGAAATCATAGACAAAGACTTGCTGCTAGAATCTAAACTTTCGAGTTTAAATGAAAGTGGAGCCCTCCGTGGAGAGCTGATCATGAGATTGGTACAGAGCTTTTATATATTCTCTATGTGCTGAATGTTCTGTAATACAGAATGCAGGGCAATGTAAAGGAAATAAAAAAGAAGCAAGGCATCCCTCCATAGATAGGGATAGATCTGTGAAATGAAATTTTTGTTTAGATAAATAGATATGTTTATACATGTTCCTTACTTTATTCATGTGAAAGTAGATACATTTATATTCTGTGACAGTTGATTTAAAAAAACAGTGTTTCAATGCATCTCTTCATATTTTATATATCTTTATTAGGCTAATTGTGATCTTAGAAGACAAATAGATGAACAACAAAAACTACTTGAAAAATACAAAGAAAGATTAAACAAATGTATTTCAATGAGCAAGAAGCTTCTAATTGAAAAGGTAAGTTTACTGCTCTTAAAATCTTTGTGATAAAAGCTGGGAGATTGCAGTAAAATGCCATTATGATTCCTTCATTTTCACTCCAACTTTTTCACATTAGTAGCTTGAGATTGAAACTTTGTATTTATGGTCTCTATCTGGTAGTAGTTTTATAAACCTGAATAAGCTAAATAATATGTTTAGCCTTTTTCAGATTGTGGAAAATGTGCCTTTTTTAATTTAAGGATTTACCCATCATAAATAATTCAAGATATAGCAAAGCATAGAAGTTAAGAATTTAGTATATGGCATGTTGTTTGGACAAATTGTAAGATCACAGTGAATAAAATAATTTTTGAAGGTAATCTGTTGTGTAGAGGAGATTGATAATATCTCTTTGTGAGACACTTAAGTGGCTAAGGTAATTTTTGATGTTAAATGATAAAATACCATGTTAGTTCAGAATTAATGGAAAAAAGGAAATGAAGATGATTGCCTTCATACATGAAAGAATTATTTTTTTGAAATTTCATGCCAGTTATATTTAAACTTAGTAGCAATTTATTAGAAGACAAGGATACCCTGTTTCTCTCCCTCTTCTTTAAAATAGCCTCATTTAAAAAAAAATCTCAAAAAGTTAATAGCAAGTCATGTTATTTGAAATTAGGGTACAAAAAAGTTTAAGACAAGCAGCCCAAGTGCCTTCCCTAGTGTTGGCTGCTGGATCCTGCTGTCATACACAAAGGCACAAAGTAAGTCCTTGGAGGATTTGGGAGAATTTTCTCACTAGCATGTCATGAATAAATTATTGCAGGTCTTTTTAAGTTCCAGCATGAGGGGAATGCAGGGAAAAGATGCATCAGATCTCTTTGGCATGATAGTAGGAGGGAGGGTACCTTCAGACTGAGAATACCACAGGGGATGTTTCTTGTGAAAGGCCCTTCAGTCTACAAGTCTGTTCCCAAAAAGATCCTTAATTCTGACAACTTCTCACTTTTTGTGTGTGTGTGTGATTTTGGGCCATGGACATTTCTTATGAAGCAAGCATTTGTAACAATTCCTTGCATTAGGTGTTCTAGTGCTCTTTGTTCTCTGAAGGAGACTAGGCAGACTCAGTTGGTTGTCACATCCCAAGGATACCTGTGATAGCAATGCTGGTTCTGAAAAGGGCACCTGCTTCTGTCACTGCAAGGGAATATCTGATTGCAGTTAAGCCTGCCCACAGTGTGTTCCCACACAGAACTCCCTGCCCCAAGTCACTTTGGTACAAGCAGTAACATGGATGCTCTGTCAAGGAAGTTTCCAGGCTGAGTATATTAGGTGCTTGCTTTATGATATCTGAGTCAGCTCATTTGTTGTAGTAGACATGTACAGATAGAATCTTAATTATGTTCTCTATGGTGCTGATACTATAAATAAAATGGTTTTTTAATGATGAATAGCAGCAAACTTCATAGGAAAACTGAGCCAAGCTCAGGTTATTTTTTTTTTTGCATAAACTGTCCTCTAATACTAATTCTGACTACTGCAGATGCTTGAGTTCTATAGAAACTAGAATAAATGGGATAAATGCTACAACATATTTTCATTTACTCTCCTCTTATCCCTGCCTGAAAAGGCTGTTGGAGGGAAAAAAGCCCTGAGTGTTTTATTGACTATTTGAACACTTTAGTGTTACTTAATATGAATTTTTTCTGTTGTTTCCTTAGAGCACACAGGAGAAGCTGGCAAGCAGAGAGAAGAGCATGCAAGACAGATTACGCCTGGGGCATTTTACAACAGTTCGTCATGGTGCTTCGTTTACTGAACAGTGGACAGATGGCTTTGCATTTCAAAACCTTGTGAAGTTAGTTAATGCTATGTTCTTAAAATTCTCACTAATTGTTACTTCCCTCTAGTGGGCTTTTTTATTACTAACGTTCTAGGATTGAAGCAGCTTTTCATATGCTGTAAGTTACTTTGCCTTTTGAAGACAGAGAATAGAGCTCCATTAATCAGCTGAGGGAATGCTAAAGTTTTGTGTCTTTAAAAAACAGATCGGTTTCACTTTCTTTTAACTGTCTTTAGAAAAGCATGAATGTATAGTTATTTAACTCAGCTGATAGAAAGAGCTGTAGAGTTAAATCAGTGATTTTTCAGAAAGCTAACCATGTATCACTGGTGGTCATTGGGACAATGAGGTCTGTGAAGTTCTCACTGCTCTCATAGGTGCTCCCTGCACATCCTCATGGCAGCAGCTTTTTCCAATATCCTGCTCCTTAGTGCTGTGAAGGAGCAGTGACAAATCTGGCAGCCTCAGATAGGGTCTAGTGCAAGTGGATGGTGGAGAGCAAGCACCTGGAAAAGAGCTGCTGTAGCAGATTTTTCAGCAGAGATGGGGCCAAGGAAACGGACCCTGCAAGACTGTCAGAGATGGTGGTAAAATAATAATGCAGTGCTTCCAGAGGTCTTCTTTGGTAATGAGTCCGATTCACTGGAGATACAGATAGATATATAGATAGAAGAATACATATATTTTAAAAAGTAATTCACCAAGATTTTAGTTTTTGAAGGGCAGCACTTAGTCTCAGCGTTATGGGATTGCCTAGGGCACTGTTTTTCTAAACAGAACCTTAAGAACAGTCCGTAGATGTGTTTTGCAAAAAGCTGTAATCATTTGCCATACAATCAAACTGATGATTTATTTGGGAACGATCAGATCAAAATCAGTATTTGGCCCATGAAAATCTGGTACTTTATATTGATGCTGTCAGAAGGTGTTTTTTATGTTATAAAAGAAGATATCCACCAGCTCAGGTAGATTTTTTTTTCTTTTTCGAGTGCAGAAGTCATGCATAATGATTTCAAAAACAAAACAAACAAAAAAAAGAAACCCAAAAAATCCCTCCCACAAAACCCAAGAAACCCCAGCCAAACAAAAAACCCTGAAACCACCATATATTTAAAAAGTAAATTGTACCATAACTTCAGCAAAATTTTTCTACCTCATGGAGAACACTGGTGTTCTGTCTCCTAGGAAACATTTTCACATGTACAGTAAGTTTTCTAAAACTTCTAAATGCCTTATCAGTTAAAAAGATAGTTCTTTAAAAAATGCAAATTGATGAAACTTTAATAAAGCTTTTTTTGGGGTTTACAGGCAGCAAGAGTGGGTGAATCAACAAAGGGAAGACATTGAAAGGCAAAGAAAGCTCCTGGCCAAGCGAAAGCCTCCAACTACAAATAATTCTCAGGCACCATCTGCCAATTCTGAACCCAAGCAGAGGAAAAATAAAGCTGTGAATGGGGCAGAAAACGATCCCTTTGTTAGACCCAATTTACCACAGCTGTAAGTTTAACATTTCAATCAGTCTTTTACATAAATTCTCAGATATTGTCTGTGTGTGTTCTATTCAAATAACAGCATAAAAAGCCACTCGGTATATTCAGCAGCTATATTCTCACTAAGGACTTGCTGATGTTAGGGAAATTTGCACCACTGTCTGTGAAGTTGCTGTACAATTGTGCAATTTATTTTTGGTGGAGTCACCAGAGAAAGGCCCATTCTGGGGTTAGGCAATGTTCCTTGTGTTATCCTGATCTAGAAGTGTCCTTATCCTGACTTCTTAGTCTTGTAATGTTGCTGATACTGATTGAACTTTTCTTTATCGACATTGGTTTAAGAACTTCTCCTTTGGTTTGAGATTTTTTTTCCCCATGTAGCACTATTTAGTTGACAAAAAAAGCTTTTTTCAGCCCTTAGTATTTGAAGACATTTCTTAAAACAAATGGAAATAATATCTTTTCCCTCCTACTGAGAGCTACATCCTGAGACCAGCTGTCAGAAGTTACCAATCCCATTTCATGTATTGACAGTGTTGAAATTTTTTATCATTGAAACATAAAAATTGAGAGTTAATAAAGACCTCTGTTTTGTCTGGGGGCATTTTTTCCTGCAGACAAACAGGCATTCAAGGCACACGAAGATGTGTTCTTGACATTTAATTTGAATATTTTGTGAAATTGCTGCTTCAAGATATTAGTTAATGCCCTTGATGCTAAGAGGCTGCAGCTGATAGTGGATCTGTTCCTAGTTTATTTTTAAGTAAAAAGTAAATAATTAAGGTTAAAAAGACCAGTAAATAATCTGTGTTACTGTGCAGAAATAAGCTACCTGTGTTGAAGATGGTCACCTGTTACCTCTCACATGTGGAGGCAGTAATTTATACCTCTGGGGATGGAAGGTATATAAATGCTCTGGTTAGATCTGCAAAATACATACATTTGGACCATCCCTTTGAAGGCAGCTGCATGTGTTTTGCATAATGCATCATTCTTAAAATTCACATTGTGAAGTTGTTTTGCTGTGACAAAAATATCATGAAAATACAGCAGTTAAGGCTGGCAACGTAAGCGAATCTTGGTCAGCATTACTGTTTTGGTAGAGAATTGAAGAGTCATTGATCATTGGGACTCTAGTAATGCTTAGTGCCTGTGTTTCTTTTTAGATCATAATTAATACTTCAGAATAGTACAGTAAATATTGCTGTTTTGTTAAAAATAATATTGCTGTGTGTTTGAATGTAATCCCTCCTGTTATTAAAAGCAACATTTAAGTAATGGAAAATACCTGAAAATGTACAGAAATTTTTGTTTGCTAACTTTTGACTGAATATACTCCCATAATCTTATTGCTGATTTGAAAGATGAAAAAATATAAATTTGGGGGAAAATATAGACAATATATTCTAATTTTTAGGTAGGACAGGATGAATTCCTAGTAATAAACTCTGGAATATTTTCTGGTGTTACATGGTGTTAAATAATTTCCAATTTACTGATGACTTTGCAAATTTTCATTTCATCTGGCTTAATCAGTTACATGTTAAATGACACATGAAAATACTTGCTTATGGAATTGCTGGGAGAACAGTCAAAATTGTCCTTTTGCATCTAATGCTAGCATAAATGTAAGCAATTATTGATTCAAAACTATTTTCCCTTTAAGTATTGTAGTTCAATCATTAGATAATCTAGATACGAGATTACTTGCCTGTATCGCAAGCTTATAAATTTTGTTTCAGGTCTTTGAGGAGATCTGTGATGCATCCTGAGATCACAGAATCATTTAGCCACATTATGCTCTTAGGCCTTTACTGCAAAGGGGCTTTTTGTATGTAGGATTTGTTATAATTTTGTATAGTAGTATGATGTGTTGACTCCTTTCTGCTTCTCAGTACAGAATTATTTGTTTTGTGTCTCGGTAAAACATTAATTAATTAAGTGCACTTTCATTTTAGAGTAAATTTATCATGTGCTCTATGTGATTCTCTCCTATTACATTGCTTATCCCTGTTTCTGCATTGCTTCAACAGTAATGCTCTAATTAGTATAGTCAAATGGAAAAGCTTCTGTTTATATGAGGCATGAGGAAATGCAGAGCTGCTGAGATTAATGAGCTAAACCAGTAGTGAATTAGTACAACATACATGCAAGTGATAAAGCAGGTCTATTTTAAACATAAAAACTACTTACCAGGGATTAGTTACCAACAGGTGTCTTTACCACTGCATTGTTTGCTTTAAAAAATATCTCCAGCTTCTGGTATTGACAAAACAAATGATCTATAGCTTTGTAACAATCAGTATTATTGAGGCTTTTTCTGCAAACAGGTGTCAACTATGTTGGAACAGACTGAAGGTGTTGCCTGAGGCATTCTTAATAAGGGCATTGTTTTATTTTAGCTGAATATACTCTGGTCCCTGATAGGAATGTAAAAGCAGAATTTTTGCACTGAAGTTACTGGTATAAAAGTGGCCAACTTGCCAGTGTCTTGTGAGTGAATGGTGGCTTGGTGTTTCAAGTAACATTGAACAAATGAGTCTAAACACTGTCCTGATTTTCCATCATTCTTCCCTTTTTTGTGGCCTAAGCCAAAACTAAAAAGTTTTTCAATTTTGAGAGTTCTCTCTTCTACCGAGCAAAGTAATTTTATTAGTCTTATATGAAAGGAATAAATTTAAATGTATTTAAAGAAAAAATATGTATTTCAAGTAGAGGTTCCCTTCTTAGCCCTGGAGAAAAATCTGAAAACTCTATTCCAGATTCTTTGGAGACATGAGAGAGGAATCTATAAGATTATAATGCTAGTCCCCACTTTTTGGAAGCAGCTCTTATTTCACAAGACAATTACTTCCAGGAGCAATGTTGTATGTGGTTTAGATGGTGGAATCCTTCCTCTGCAGCTTCAGCCATTTCAGTTGTATTCACTTCCCAGTCACCTCTTCAAGTGCTTCCCATGTATGCCTGTATGCATCCTTGTCCCTGCATGCAGTTTGGACTGGGAGAGCAGAGAGAGCTGGCAGGGTTTGTTACTGTGGCTGAACAAATGCATCATTTAGCAGGAGCATTCTGTTCTGTATGGAACAAATAAAAAAATTTTCAGAACTTTTTCAGCCTGAAGTGCCAACAATGTGTCTGGGCTTTACTGGACAAGTAAAGACAGCTCCTCTCCTGAGGCAGTCTCTTTCTAAGGCAAACATGGAAACAATGGGTGAAAAGATGTCATGAAAAGTTTTGACTTGGTTGAAGTTTGTTCATCCTTGTAGAAATTCAGGGGACTGGAGTGAGAGTAAGCTTGGACCAAAAGAGAAGAGCTTCAGAAATTGTAGCCAGAAACTTGTATTGGATGTGTATGTGCCTGTTTGGGAGCATGGCTGCATTCGGCTGTGCCTATGTATCCAGGATGATTTTCTAGCAGGGGAGAGGTGGGAAGAGAAATGCTTGTAAATGTAGCAGGCTTGATCATGGTGAAAACCAAGGAACACATGGCTAGTTCGAGTTTTTTGTCTTGTCTGTACCCACTAGTAAGAGAAATTTGATTGTAGAAGGTGGTTTTATCGGCACTTGTGCGGAAGAGGTGAAAAGAAGACTGGTTATGTCTACGCATGTATGTTGTGTCAAAACCTTGGAAATTTTCTTGTGAAAATATAAGCATCTGAAAGGCCTATTTTTGCTAATTAAAACAAAAAAAAAAGTTTGAATTGGTTGTAATCAAGCCTTTCAGGCCAGGAAAGCTATCCGCTTTCTTCCAGCAGCAAGTAAGAGTGGTACATCATGGCCCTATGTCACAGGAGAATTATGCTACATACACAGAATATGTCCAGTGCATTTTGGGGAATTTCAGGAATTTATTGCATGTATTTCAGAGTTTATTTGGCTGCAGATAGTTAAAATACAGCATTTATTGTACAGTAACTTTGTGCAGAAAAGATCATGGTCAGGAGCAGACTTTTGCCACTTTAATTCGTGCAACCTGTTCCCATCTGCCCTTCTTCCCCAATGCTCCTCAGATTAGCCCCAGACCTGACTATCCAGCTTAAGATGGCATCAGCTTTGTTTCTGGTTGACATCCCTACCCTGTGCTCCTCAACCTTTCTCCCTCCACATCTGATGAGACCTGTGTGTCTCAGGTGATGGAGGAGCAACCCCTTCTGCAGGGAACTGTGGTATCTTTAGGTGCCTTGGTGCTCTGAGCAAGCAGGTCTAGTAGGTGGCATTCCTGCCCATGACAGAGGTGTTGGAACTAGATGATCTGTAAGGTCCCTTCCAACTCAGACATTGCATGATTCTGTAAGTCTGTTTTTAAAAGGTACCTCCAGAGTGCCATTGCCCTGCAGAAGGTGTGGTGAGTGGATGCAGGTAGAAAGTGGGGGGCTGATGGGGAGCAGTCTCAAGGCTGGTAGGATGCTTTCAGACTGTGCAGTGGGCTCAGGGCCTACAGCCAGAAAACAGACAGTATGTACACTGTTACTGGCTCACTGCTGTGTGCTATTTTAATACAAAGTACACTGTATTTTTAGATACAAACTAATAAACTCCTAAAGAAAAGTGTTTCCGAGTATGAGAGAATAAGGTTTTGTTTTACAGAAGTAAATGAACAAAATCCAAAGTGACTATTTCTGTGTACAGCTCTGTGTTTTATATGCCTTTCTCCGAAATGTGGTGGTCAGTAATAACAGTTTTAGATTGCTGTGAAACATGCTGTGCTTTTAATAGAGTTAGATTTGTAAGGAAATAGAAAAATGGAAAACAATCATTTATTGGGTTATAGCATAGAAACACAGAAAGAGTGACTTTGAATCTTAATGTTTTCAATATGACGTCCAAGTTGTGCTCTGTGCTCAAGAGGGCTATTTCAGGACTTTTTGGAAGGTGATACTTGCTAGAACTGTCTAGGCACTCTCTTACAGCTCTGTGTGGACACCTCAGGTTTTATAAAAAGGACCAGATTTTCTATATTATGTTAGTTTTTAAGGGGATCTGTGGTTTTAGGGCTCTCAGTGTTCACTAAAAGTTCTGGTGGGTCTTGCAATAAACTTCATATTTTGAGTGTGTTTTACTACTAGTTCAGCTTTGAAAAGGCACCTAACATACTGACTCTTCTTCCTGAGAAAGACAAACTTTACTATCTGAATTTCTGAAAATATACAAACCTGTAATTTATACTATAGACAAGATTCTGGAAACAACAATCAATCTTGTACACATTGGCATTGGTCTTTTTAAACTGAGAGCTTAATCCACATTAGAGTGGTTCACTATTTTAAATTTCTTGAAAATTTAGAATCTGTGGTCAAAAAAGTCTTAGTAATTTCACTGAGATCTGGTTGAATCAGTTTTCTGTCCTGGTCAAATCAGAAAATGGTCAGCCAAATTCAGTATTTATGATAGCAGGATTGGAAAGGTTCTATGAAAGCTTTAGAACCACCAGACTTCATCTGAAAAGGATGCATTCCTTTATCAGCAACTTTTGAGACACAACAAAAATACAGGTGTTAGAATTCTGAGAACTATAGTGACCTTGAAGTTTAAAGAGGAGGAAGAAGTCTTACAATTTCTGCAAATTTTATTCAAGTTGGTTGGCATTTTCTGTAAGAAAAATCTGAGTTAGTGTCCCTCACCTCCAGGAAAACTACTTGGTGGTTCTCAAGACACTCTAGTCCTCAGACATGCAATATAAACAGCATATATAGCCTTCTAACCACCTTGGGTGACGATCTTCCCAGCTGATAGTGGAACCCACAGAAATATGGACTTTGTCAGAATGTATTGTACTATGAGTTGTATCATGCAAGAAGCATTAGGTTGAGGCAAAACAATAAAAAGTGTCATTTTAATTTCTTTTGTAGAGATTTGTGTGAACCCTTTCAAGGAAGCAATACCTCTTTCTCCTTCCCCATCCCGTTTCACTTCCTCATATGTGCCTGCTTTCTTATCTGGAACTTAAGTCCCTCGGGTTTATTATTTGGGTGGTTTGTCTTTTTCATTCAGCAGATGGGTACTGCATGCAATCAGTTCACAGATTTCTTAGTTACTAATCTGTGCAAACAGTCTGGATTCTCTGCATGATAACTGACATGGTGTCTGAGCAAGTCTATAGACAGTGAGGGACCACTGAATTATTTGTTGCCAGAAATTGTTGAGAAACGGAAGATGCAAAGACAATAAGCAAGAGAATCGCATGTGAATTCAAAGCTGAATTTGTGGTTTCATGCAAAATGTAGTGCTAATGAACTTGAAATGTATGGTTGCTGAAGGTAGGTTTTGCACTACCTTCAGTAAATCACAGCTCAGAAATCCAGTGTTAGCAGCCGTCTAATTTCTGAATGTGTTACAGTTGAGAGCTAAGCAGTGGAGTAGCATCAGCTAAAATCTGGGATGATGATATGAATCAAGATGCACCTAGGTAATTAACAGGCTATCTGGAATAATCAGAATGGTTCCGTGGGAGAGGCAGTTAATATTGCAGAATACCAGACATAGGCATTCTGTAAGTATGTTTTGACCTTGAAATGACAAATCCAAGATGTTCAGATGGTTCAAAAATGTACTTCTAATACTTCTAGTGGCACTAAGTAACAAGATACTGGATATACTGTAGTTTTTAAGTCAAATGCTATTATTTTGTTTGTCACCATATAAAAGCCATAATTACATGATTGTTTCATTTTTCAGCTTGACTCTAGCAGAGTACCATGAACAGGAAGAAATTTTCAAGCTTCGATTAGGACATCTCAAAAAGGTATGTTTTTTTAATCACAGCCAAACCCAGAAAAAATGGTGCCATCAAAATTAAGAGATAGTTGTTGAGGGCTGTCTGATTTAAAAACCTAAAACTAAAATTGCTGTACTACTTTATGCCTAATTGTAGCCTTTCTTTTGTTTCTGTTTGTGCAACTTTTCATAGACACTGGGATTACAGGGGAGCAGTAATGAGTGTAACACTGTGCTGGTTCCTTAAATCCTTCTAAGAGTGCTAACAGTGATGATGCCACCAATCCTGCTCTTCCCCTTCCGCTTTCTGAGCTCTCGTTTCAGAGCTCAATGAACCAGCCAAGTTTGATGTATGGGCTTTTAATGTTTGTTTTTTGGCCTTTAAAAAGGTCCATTCACAAGCATTGTATTTCTGAATTAATATAACATTTTCATCACCTGCAGTATTCACTTCAGTTGTTATCAGTTAGCATGTTACTTATCACAACAGAATATAATTTTCCTACTTTTGTGGAAAATCTTTTCTCTATTTCTTAAATTATTTTTGCAGTCAGATATTTTACTCTAGTCGACTTTTGGAAAAACCTTTTCTTCGAATCCCATCATTCTAATAAATCTGTCTAGAGAGATAATTATATGAAGAAACTACTGCTGATTCAAGCACAGATTTTGAGGAATAACCTGTTAAATGGAATGGCAGTTGATGCAGAGAGAAATACTGGAGCAAGAGTGAAAGAATAGAACTTATATGTGCTGAGTAGTGGTTCCTGAGTTGTTGAATCAAAACAGGTCGTAGTGTTTTTCCCCTTGAAATGTTGCAAGAATCTGTTTCAGGCCTGTTCTCTTCAAATGTACAAGCTACCTGTTATAAATCCTACTATTAAAAACTGAACTGAGCCCCTTGAGAAAGCTGCAGCTGTTTATAAAGAATATGACAGGAAAGTACTTGAATCTGTAGTAGGAAATCTGCATATAATTTGCTGGCACTAGTTAAGTAGGCTGCCCACATTTTTCTTCATTGTTAATGGTTTAGAAGCCCCAGCTTCACATGAAATTCTGTTAGGAAGTTCTGTAGAGTTTTTTCCCATGCTTGAACTTTATGGAAGTCTAATGGGAATTTCAAATGATAGATGAAATAAGCTGTTATGTGGTTATTTGATACCGGAATTTTGGTTTCACCTTGAGCATCAGTGCTGGAGTACTTCACCAAAGATGGAAATTCCTTGTCTAAATGCCAGGGGGAAAACACGTGTTATTCTTAGCAAATCATATTTGTGTATATCTGAAGAAAATAATAAAAATACATTCTTATATTATAATTCTTATCTATGATACAGATTTTGTCAATAACTAAGAAAACCAATTTTGTTACCTTCATTTTACATGACTCTATTTCTTCCCCATTCTTTGCTATTTACTTTTTATTTTCTTCCTTCCTTCAGCATATGCTGTTTTGCTGACTGCTCCTCTTCCTTTTCACTCTTGAGATGCTTTCCTGGTGCTCTTGTTTTTGGTGCCCTACACATGCTGCCACCACCAGTTTTCTTTTCCTACTGCTACCCAGGAAATTCTTTTCCAGCTAGTTGCTTTGGTCCTGGAGAGAGGCTCTTGTTTTCTCACTTCCTTTTATATAGCAGTGACCTGAGGCAGCTAAGCTGGTTCATTCTTGCTTAAAGGTATTCACAGCCTGAGTGTCCTAAATAACAGCTGGAAACAATGCAACCAGCCAGTTCTCTTTGGACTAACATTGGCCTATGAACCACATTTTGAGAACCACTGAATTGCATAATGTATGAACAAAAAGGTCCAAAAGAGGCATAACTGATGGATTTTTTTTTGTTAGCCTTTGGGAAGAACATAGACAATAGCGTGTATAAGTGTGTGGCCTTTTGTGAGGAGAGAAGGACTAAAATTCTGTATAAAGGACTACTGGCTTATGAGGAACTGCCTATCATTTCAAGGGTATTTAGCAGAGAACTGCAGGGTTGTGTCTAAATATAGGCAAAAAAGAGTTTAACATTATATAAACAGGAAAAACCCCAACTCTTGACA
This sequence comes from Drymodes brunneopygia, assembly GCA_013400955.1. NCBI lineage: Eukaryota > Metazoa > Chordata > Aves > Passeriformes > Petroicidae > Drymodes > Drymodes brunneopygia. Next base: position 22,961 of record VZTZ01028730.1, on the reverse strand, counting down.
TTGTGCCTTAGAATAAATGGTCCACCCAGATCTGCTAGCAAATTAGTGCTACTTAGTCCAGCTTTTAAATTATTAGGAATTTGATTTTCATTTCCTCCATGGGGGTTGATCTCATGTCTTGTGTTGGGATGGGAAGTTTTTTCCATTGCTTATGGGGATGGTTTCAGGATTTTCACTGAAATCATCTAGTCCAGACTCCTCGTTTGTCGGATATGTGGTCATTTAATATGTGTTTTAGATCATACAAATACAAAGTTGTTACTTCAGGATACAAGTTTATGAAAATACTATAGCTTTATGGCATTTTCCTTCTACCTTTCTGACTTGTGCCACCATCCCCTTGTGCCACGCCATGTTACCGTGTTGCTTTTACCAGCACCACCAGGTTGTACAGAGAATAAATTGGATTGGAGAACTGACCTGGCTTCTTTCAAAAAACAAATATGTATTTTTTTGTGATGCTAGTTTCTTTTTTTCTTTTCTTTTTTCTTTCTTCTGTTTGGTTTTTTTTTCCTTAAAGAGATTGATTAGTATTTCAGTTTGATATACCATGTGGCTGTGCAAAAGGCTGTGCCAAAGTAACAAGAGGTGATGAGGGGTGCTGCTACTGAAAAATTATGTATCAGATGCCTGGCCTTCTTTTCCCTTTTCAGCTAAAATAATTCCTTAATTATGAGCTTTCTGATATGGACTAATTTTGTCCCTCCTTTCGTCAAATTTTCAAGTTCCAGAGGTACTAACTGAAATCAATATAATCCTGTCTGCAATATCTTTCAATGAGTCTGTTTCTCAGTTTGAGTATAGATACATAGGTTTCCACAAATTAGGCATCATGAAATCTTTATGATTTTAGAGGACCTGAGTAAATAATTACTTCATTGTTTCCTAATGCATAGCGTAAAGATGAGATAAAATTAATTGCTGAAATTAGTTAAGGAATGTGCTCCTGCCTGACATGCTTGTTTTGAAGTTGCACTTAAAATCTTATGCTGTACACATTCTTAATTTGTAATTTTAATAAGATATAAATAGAAAAATCTTTTCAAATTAGATTAGTTTTGGTGTCTTGGCTCAGCACCTTAAGAATGTTTCTGCTGTAATGATGTGCTCTTTTATTTTTTTACTTGATTTGCACTTCAGCCTTAAAATATTTTAAATGTCTTTTCTTAATCTTTTGGTTTGTAGAGAATCTATAATCGCCCATACCTCAGTTTTTTCTTTTTCTGTACATCAATTTCAGACCGCTTCCCAGATAATTTATCTCCTTGGCTGAGGTACAAAACCCAGCTGCTTCTCATTTCAAATAGCATCCCTACAGTGCAGAACAAAACCATGAACATCCCATTACCTTTGGGCTCATGAACAGAAAAATTTCTTGAAACAGGCTTTTGCCTTATCTTTCTGAATTTTTCTGGCTTTAAGAGAAAAACAGTGCTTTCTTCCAGTTCAGCAGGGTTTTGTAATGTAATGTTCCTCCATCACCACTAGTATTGATGCAGGGGTAAAAATACCCTTTTCAAATGGGAAGTAAATGAGCTTTTATATTTCCTTCTTTTCATTTGCAGGAGGAAGCTGAAATACAAGCAGAACTTGAACGTTTGGAAAGAGTTAGGAATCTTCACATAAGAGAACTGAAAAGAATAAATAATGAAGATAATTCACAGTAAGAGTCTTTACTGTCTTAATTTTGCATGTTTGTTTTTAAAGTCATTCTCTAATATCACAGTTTACCTATAGAAGAGAGACTTGTTCATAATTTCTTTTTGGTTCTCTATATTTATGTATATGTATTTTAAACACCAATTTATTTAAACTTAACTAAAATTTCTTAGAATTTGGTAAATTTATTAATGTTTTTATTGAATATGCAAGAAATAACTTACCTACGCAGCTTATAGTGAAGAGCTGAAACTTGCTAGACCATATTACTGAACTAAAAATAATACTTGTGAGATAACAATGCAATTCACTTAGTTGATAATAATGCAAGAAAAAGTCAGGGAGGTTTGATGCAGTAGCAGCAATTTTGTGCTGCACTTTAAATTAGTTTTGTGTTTATGGCACTGTGATTGCATTCCCACTAGGTATGAGTACCTAGCAGACTAAAGCCATGTTATGTTGTTACTTTGTATTTCTCCGTGAATGGCAGTGTATCACAATGTGAAATTGCTACATAATATGAACTGTTACTGTGTAGTTTTGAAAGTAATAATTACATGACTTAAAGAATTAAGTCTGTTTTCCATGATAAAAATACAGACACTACAGTTTCACCAACACTTTCAGCTGGCACTGCTCCTTGAAAGGAGCTGATTCTGCCTCTCCCTGGCTACTTATCCCTGTTTTCTTTCCATGCTTCCAAATGGCATTTCTTTACTATAGCGATGCTGGAAATTGATCCAAATTATAACCAGCTCCTGGGGTTTATTTTCCTGGATTAATTTTAATCCAGGATCAATTTCCTGGTCTAGTGCTTTGCCCCAGTTGCAAAAATGTTTAAGCTGCCACGAGAAGAGAGGGCAGTGCAAGGGTGGAATGAGCCAGGGGGAAGGACATGGTGGGACTGGACTTCTTGCTTTCTGCACTAGGAAATGTTTATGAAACAGTAGCCTTAAGCTTTCAGGATTTTATTATTTTTTACTTTTTAGGCACAATAGAATTATGCATACACTATGACTTTTTAACATTAAAAGAAAAAGATGTGAAATTGTATTTAACTGCTCTGATGGTACTTACCATGCAGTAATACAGAAATTTTTTGTTACCATGTGGCTTTAGTGCTAATTGATAGCTAAATCGGTGTTGTGTATTGGATATGAAGAAGAATGGGTGTTGATACTTATGTACTGATGGCAGAATATTTTCTTCTAAAAATACTTAATATATTTTAAAATAAAAGTATATAATATTATTTTTAAATAAATGTCCTACAACAAATAAAGAAGCAGGTTAAATGACAGCCTTTTTTAATCTTCAGTATTTGCATTAGAACAGGTTTAGGTTTTTTTTAAAAAAAGGGTCCTTCAAAAATAAGGAATAAATGGCACAGAAAAATGACAGACTTTGTGAAAATACAGCATATGTGGGGCAAAGAATGTCCTAATTGCAGTCACAGCTGAAAGCAGTTACAGGACATGGACCAGCAGAATAATGCAGCTTCGCTACTCCTTTTCTGCAGTCAATACTAACACATTTCATGGTACAGAATGAAAAGCTTTAAACTGTGTGTTCATGTTTTTGTGGGAGTTTAGACAAGTATTTACCCAGTGGCCAAGCCACAGCTTATAGTCATCATGTAGAAGAGAGAAGCAATGGAGATGTGATTTAGGTCTGTCGCCCCTGCTGTCCTTCCTAACACATCTCAGCGCTGTGGCTGTTTGGTAAGGCAGAGGGTTCTGAGACAAAGCAGCTGCTGGATTCTGACTCAGATCCTGCTGGGATTTCTACTTCCAGCTGTGGTGTAAAGCTAAGCCCATTTTCTTGTTCTAGCAACAAGTCCATCTACCCACAGGTAAACTTCTATGTCTGCAACTTGAATAATGGGAGTGCAGGTTAGGGCTTCCCTGTCTGGCTTTGGAGCCCACATGATGTGGGGCTGCAGGTTCTGAGCCATGGAGAGCCACACAGAGTGGCCAAAGCACTGGAGAGGGAAAGGGGGTGGTAAGAGTGAGTGACAGGATTGGCCTACTAGAGGTACACATGTAATAGAAGGACCATAAAAAAAGAATTGGGCTACTGCTCACATGACATCAAGTGCCTAATGAGGCTGCCTCTAAATTAGTTTTTGTTCTAAACTGAATGCATTAATTACTGTTTATGGTTTCTTTAAAAAAAATGTAGCGTTGAAATATGTAGCTTCATAGAGAGTGAAAAGAAAACTTTTATTTCTGAAAGGGGCACAGTAAGCAAGAATGTGCATCTTCTCTCAAATACTCGACTACCTATGACCATAATTCCAAAACTGTAGAGAATACGTAAGGATGAGCTATTGGCAGATTGGCCCTAAACTCTTCTTTAAAGTTTTCTATGGAATATAACTGGCTGTTGCCTTAGATTTTTGAGTATACTTGTCTCATCATTGTACCAAAAATGTGATGAATATTCAGATCCTTTCCCTGTGATTGGGTGGAAGAATGTATTTTGTCTTATGTATATTTCAGGAGAGAGAGTATGATCCTTTTTCTTGGTCTGGCAGCATCATTTTGTATTTGGAAGACATGTTTTCTTCTTGCTTTTTCTTAGAGTTTGAGCAGATAGTCAGTTCTTTTGTGTGTTTTCCCTGTATTGCTGTTTCTGATTAGTTTTAAGTTCTTAGTGTTATGTAAAATCCATTTTGTTAAAAAGAGGCAGTAATATACAGCATATTTGGTCGTGTTTTGTGTGAAATTGGAAGAATGTCCTTGTTGTCTGTTCCAGAAAGATGAAGTGTGAGACTTCTCTAAAATTTGGCATTACAAAGAGAGACCCATGTATCACATATTTAAATTTAGGCATGCTTTTCTTATCCTAAAAAAAAAAAAAATAGAGAAAAATAACAAAATGTTTGCCAGGATTGACTGTTTTGATGACAGTGTTGTGATAGTATTTGTAAACTAAACAGTCAAAAGGTACTGAAATTGGTCATGTTGTACATTTGTGCCATAAGATTTCTTGTGGTGTAATGTTGCTCAGCATATTGTATGTTGTTTCTAAAAAGAAAACTTCATTTGATGAGTAATACTAAGAAATTTACGTTTTAGATGCTACTTGTATACCTTAAACAGAATAAACAATTTTTTTTTTCTTTCAAGATTTAAAGATCACCCCACATTGAATGAACGGTATTTGTTACTCCATTTACTTGGCCGAGGTGGCTTCAGTGAAGTATACAAGGTAGAGTTTGTTGAGTCTGCCAAATCTAATTTTTGGGCCATGTACATTTAATTTGGGGGGGACAAAATGGGATCTTATTAAGTAGATGGATTGTAATGGGTTGACCAGACTTTGATTAACCTGTGGAGGGGAGGTAGCATGACAGTAGCCTTGTCAATAGACTTGTGAATTACATGCCAGCTTTTTTCCTCACTTTATTGGGTGTTATTTTTATCACCTTTGGTTATAATTTTCCCATATTCATGCATTTCTTTTTTAGGCTTTTGATCTTTATGAACAGAGATATGCTGCTGTGAAGATTCATCAGCTTAACAAAAGCTGGAGGGATGAAAAGAAAGAAAACTACCACAAGTAAATATTAATGACTTATGCTTCATATGTTAAGCCTAATAGCATTTTGTTGATTGTAGAAGGTTAATGTATCCATCTTCTTTTAGACATGCCTGCAGAGAGTATAGGATACACAAAGAACTGGATCACCCCCGAATAGTTAAACTGTATGACTACTTCTCCCTGGATACAGATACGTAAGTAGAACTTGGCAGGGATTGTAGTGCTGTATATTAGATAAACAGAAATGAAGAGTCTTTGAACAGAAATAACCTATGTTCTTGCTTTCAGCCCAAACATTTTAAAAAACCCCACCCTAGTTGCAGAATTTTGTCTCCTAAATATTACAGGCCTTCTGTAAGGTAATGAAGAGAGTGTTTTGCAACACCTGACTAACTTCAGGCGCTTTAGTCTTGCCATACCTGCAAGACTAAATTACATCAGGAGCATTACTAGCGTAGGTGTAGCCCGTGGTGACTGGGCTGCACCTCTTTGTGTGAAATTGTGTCACATCTTAAGGGGTAGTTAAGGTATTTTGATTTTCAGAAATGTGTCTACTATAAATAAAGAGGCTTTTTAAAATTTCTCATCCATATGGATGCATCCTCTCTTTTAGTGAGTATGAATGTTCTGATTTACGTCAGTTTTCATAAGCTAATAGTTACACCATGTGTTCTAGGAACAATTTCATTCTTATTTTTTAATATTCAGGCAGCCATTCTTAAACCTGTCAGAATGAAACTAGGTTGTCATATCTGTTTCTGATTGTGCAGTATGATACATTCTTTCATTTTGTCTCTCTAAATTCTACCCTAGGTTTTGCACGGTGTTAGAATACTGTGAAGGCAATGACTTGGATTTCTATCTCAAGCAACATAAATTGATGTCAGAGAAAGAAGCTAGGTCCATTGTAATGCAAATAGTAAATGCACTACGGTATCTCAATGAGATCAAGCCCCCTATTATACACTATGATCTTAAACCAGGTAAGTGAGAAATGTTATGATTGAAAATGTAATTTATTTTATTTTTTTATCCTTTATTTTGTTTGTAATTCATGCCTGAAGATACCAAAGTTATCTTCTGTGTGTCACAGTTGTTGTAAACTGGAAAAAGTATGTGCTTTCCTTTGGAATGTCATTGCCAAAATCATCTGCCTTTTTTGTGGAAAATGTTTGTTACAACTGTTCTACTTTGCATTATTTTGATTTGAATTTGTAGGAAATCTTATAGCTAATAGATACATGCATTGGTAGTCAGCAGTATAAACAGATACGATCATTTGTGGGCTCAGTCCTGTCTGGTAATAGTGGAATGCTGATCTGTAATTTTTCCCGTATGTTTTTTTAAACCTGTGAATATATAATAAATAGCTTTCAGCATCCCAGCATAAGCGCTCCAAAACAGGACTTTACAGATAGTTTTCTTTACAAGGAATAATAAATATTTTTATAAATAATATTTGTCTTGACTCCACGGCCTTTGTTTTACCATCTTGCATGAATGATGCTTATATTCCTCATATGCTTTAGTCTGCTACACTTCCAAGTGTGGGGTTTTAAAGTCATTCTTAGGGCCAGGCTGTTTGCTTTCTGCTCTGTAATAAACTGTTCATACAGGTTTCTCTTGTCTTATGAAATTGTACAGAATGTATTCTTAGTCCCACTAGTTTTTCCTCTCAGAGGAACCTCATCAAATAACTTTTATATCAAGAAATTATTGTACAACTTTAACATATTTAAAGAGTAAGATTTGTAGGATTGCAGCAATTTCTTGGCACAATTTTGTGGCATATGCAAACCCTGAAAACTGTAGTGTAGGGTTTGTTCTGGCAGAAAAATAATGAAACTTAATTGTAACTAATATCCTGCTGCATGCTGGTGTTTCCTCACTCCATTTTGGTGTTTCTTTGCTGACCAGCCAGCTCCCAGCTGAGAGAGCCATTTCAGATCATGATGGTAACCCAGAGAGTTGCAGAAACTGCACAGAAACTTGTCACAGTCAAGTTACTCTAGAGCTGAGGATGTAAAGATTATGTAAATGTATCTCAGTTGGTTAAAGCATGGTGCTAGTTACACCAAGGTTCTGGGTTCAGTCATGGGTCCCTTTTACCCCACACTGTTTTATGATTCTGAGCCTTTGATTCTGTAAAAGTGTCACTTATCCTTCATGAACTTAGATGTTCTTGAAAATTGAACCTGGTTTTGAAAATAAAGCATTCTGTTAGCTTTTTTGAAGTAATTTTTTTTTTTTCACCTGAATAGGTAATATCCTTCTTGTAGATGGAACAGCATGCGGAGAAATAAAAATTACTGATTTTGGCCTGTCCAAAATAATGGATGATGATAGCTATGGGGTGGATGGCATGGATTTAACTTCACAGGGAGCAGGAACTTACTGGTAAGGCTTGGTTTGATTTTGCTGTTTAGACTTTGGATCATTGTTCAGATTTTATAAATGGTGTCTTATAAAGCCAATTTGGAGAGACAACTAGGACTAAAAATATTAGCATGGATGACAAGCAAAGGTTTTTGTGCAGTACTGTGATGTTGATATTACCAAATGTTAGAAGAATACCATAACAAGTAAAATAAGAGAGTGTGTATGTTATTTATTTATTAAAATATACATATAAAAATAAATGTGGAGCTATCACTGTGATTTAGAAACATGGTTTCCTCTGAAGAACCAGGTATTTAATCTTTGGCTTCTGGTGGCTGAAGACATTTGACAGAGCTATGATGATTAAGTGTGTGTCCTTAGTACTTGGAAATTGTAGGACAGGAATTACCAGCAGGTCATGTCCTTAGGATAAAAGAGTATTCACTCTTCCTTCCTAAAGGTTAATGACAGCTCAGCAGCTGGGATTTATTTTTTGTGTACTTGCATACTCGTCCAAAACAGTGAAGTTTTACAGCTGCCAAAGCATAGGAAGGGCAATAAGCATTTCATGGCTTACTGAAAATCTGTTTTTAGAATTTGGTCTCTAAAGATGCAGATTCTTCATGGCACAGTAGCTCTTTGAGCCTGGGTGTGTGCTGGCTGTGTCAGGGTACTGGCCATGTTGTTACAAGTCATTTGCTCTGCAGAGAAGCCTTTGTTGTTCCCATTTGCTTAGAACCTCTTCCCATGTTCAGGAGTTGTGTGTAATAAGTTTTTGCCTTTTCCTTCAGAGTTTTTAGAAAAGGAAACACATACTCTTCCACAAATGCCACTGTGCACATGCTGTGAAAAAATGATTACTCAAGTTAAAGCATTTTAGAAGAGTTAGGCTTTTGCTACTCTTTTTAATGCTTTACCTATTTAAACACCAGTTTAAATGTTTTACTTTAGGAATATATATTAGAAAAATTTTGGCCTTTTGATTTCATCTAGAATGCCTCAGGCACTGGTGGTGCTGCAAACTTAAGAGTAAAAAAAATCTGTAATTGTTACAGATTCATGATGAATCTCTACATTTCTAATTCATGCTTTCTCTGAGCCCAAAATCTTCATTAGGGTGGGAAACAGAGTGAGTTTGAGGTTGGGAATGAGTCTGTTCAGAGGACATTGCACAAAGTGTCAGCAGCATAGCCCTGGAAGGGATTTCCTCAGTCACTGGAACCTGTTACCTGCCTCCCCAGGCAGTTAGGTTATATAATCTCTTTGGTAAACTTCTAGATGTTTATATTAAATTTAGTTAGTGTTTTGGCCCCAGAAATCTGATTTGAAGTGTCTTCTGTAACCTCAGTTCTCTGATCATTAGAAACCTAATCCTCCAATTTACAGACTGTGTATATTTGTGGCCAGTTTATACTTGTTTGTTCCTGTGCCAACATTGTCCTCCCTCAAGCAGGTTGTGGCCCCTTCCTAGTACTTGCTCCTTGCTGTTTTTGTAGCCTTCATTTTTTGTTCACTCTGACCTGTAGGCTATCCATTCTTCAGATCAGTTTAGTAACTTCCTTTGCATTTGTATCACTTTAAGTTCACTTGTCTTGATTGTTGTAATCAGAATTGTATTCCAGAAGAGAGTTTGAGGTAGTTTAAAATCGTTGCATTTTCATCTCGTTTTCTGCCTATTTCCATTTCTACAAATATTTCTTAAAAGTTTCTATTTAAGTCTTACATGTTGTTGACAAAAGAGTGCCTGTTCTGTAGTTGCCCTGGTTTTTTGCCTTTTTCAATTTTAAGTATTACAGTAAATAATACTTAACTGCACTTAAATTCATACATTTGGAAGGTTTTGTTTGCTTTGTAAAGAAAATTCCATTTCATCAGTTATTCCGTAATTCAGGAATGACATGGGAACTTCCTCAACTTTCATTAAGTAAAGTTCTCTTTCTGCAGGATACAGGGATGGTACTTACAATACCTTGGTCTATCATATACCCCTCTGGGTAATGTTACCATTTTTACTAAAAGTTTGGGTAAAGGGTCTCTAAGTCATGTCTGCATTTTCTTTGATTCCTAACCAAGCCTTGTTGTAAAATACCCTGTTTGTCTTTCATCTTTTCTTGCTTTGATACATGGCTTCATATTTAACCTGGGATCCCAAATTAAAAAAAAATTATACTTGATGGTTAAAGCAAAAAATGTTTGTATTTGTGCTTGTGTGAAATAGACCCCTCTATTTGACTACCTGTACAAAACCTGTAATATCAGTTTTGGTGGGTTGCAAGGTGTTGGAATGCAGATGGTAGGGCAAATGTACAGTTGTCAAAGCTCAGAGATGTGTAGGTGAGGTGTTTGTACAGTTTAATGATTGAGCACATTCTAATGATGCCGTACTTACAGACTGAAATGCATGTTTTGTTTTCCAGGTACTTGCCTCCAGAGTGTTTTGTAGTTGGCAAAGAGCCACCAAAGATTTCTAATAAGGTTGATGTGTGGTCGGTTGGAGTAATCTTTTTCCAATGCCTTTATGGTAGAAAGGTAAGGAAAACATTTGAAAAGCTAAAGAGTTTTAGTGTTGGTGGTTGTTCTCAGTAGACTGTGAATTACATTCATAAGGACGTGACTTTACATGCAAAATTACTTGTGTTACTTTTTCGTGGTGTACATTGATTTTGCAAAACATTATCAAGTCTTGCCTGTAACATTTTTATTTGCAGAATAGTTGGCAGTTTGTATTAACACTGCAACAACTCACTATAGCATAAATATTTATGAAATCAAAGTAGTTGGATAAATCTCCTGAAAAAAATCATGTGCTTGTTTTGCAGCCATTTGGCCACAATCAATCACAGCAAGATATCTTACAAGAAAATACAATATTGAAAGCCACAGAAGTTCAATTCCCTGTCAAACCTGTTGTAAGCAATGAAGCCAAGGTAACTTTTATATAATATCTGAGTAAAACAGTCATCTTAAAGGATTCAGCTCTAAAATTGTTGTTAACCCAAGAATGCTGTGGGACATAATAACTAAGTATGTAGAAAAACATATTTGAGAGCTAGTATTCAGATGTTTTTTATTTAAGCAACCGTTTTCTGGGACTTCTGAAGATCAAGTACTTCAAAGCAAAACTATCTATATTCCAGAAATTTGCAAGTGGTTTTAAAGTAGGCCACCTCAAAAATTGTCTGCTTTGCTTTTTCCCAGAGGACCTTATGTGTCTCATTCAGGCTGTCTCACTAGAAGTTCTTGTGAAATGCTGCTGTTAACAGTAGCAAGCTCTTTCTGAAAATAGTGAATGTTACTCTCTGCAGCCTTATTGGATAGAAGATCTATTTGACTACCAGGTACCTGGAGGATATGACCTCTAATACACTTCCCCTTGAAAGGTCATAGTATATGTGTATTACCTTAAATCTGAGTTTAGAAACATGAATTCTTAAGATTAAGAATCTAGAAGATATTTTAAGGCTGATTCAGGAAATAAAACTGCCAAAAGAGTTGATCTGCCACAAAGATGTTGATTCCTCTACACAGACTGGCTATTCAGAAACAGATTAAGGTGGTTTCCCAAATGATCACTACTGTGAGCATCTGTAACACAAATCCAGTTCCATGAAAGTGGAAGAAAATGTTACGTGTTACTTGCCTATAAAAACTCGCCCAATTTTTGAAAGATATATTCATGACCAGATGCAATAGATGTGCTCTTTGAAAAAAAATGCCAAGATTGTACAATGCTTATTCAAGTTGCAGCAACTAATTAAACATACTTAGATTTAGGACACAAGATGCCAAAAATTTAGGAATGTTAAGATTCAGCTTCCAAAGATTAAAAGGAAAGGAAACTTATTTCTGGAGGCAGTAACTTCCCAAGAAAATAAGTCTTTTGGGTACATAAATGTGCTGTTACAAGTGGTGGTATGCTTCTGTTCATTATATTTTCTAAAGGTAGTGCTAGTGAGAAAGTTGCAGTTAAGGTTATGAAAAACTGGTTGAAGAATTGTAGTTAGTATTGGGGGGTTTTTTTGGTTGAGGTTTTTGTTTGCTATTGTTTTTTTCACTGGCATTTGGAAAAACTATCCCTTGAATGCAGTTGACAAATATGCATCATGTAACTAATAGCATTACACACTAAGAGTTTATATCTGTGTCTTTTAACTTTGCATTTCTTTGGCATTAGTAGTTTTTATATAGAGGATGTTAGGAAAGAGTAGACAGTTCAGCATGGAGAATTGGCAGCTTTTTGCATTCTCTGTGTATTTGCATGCTCTGTTTGTTTGAAAGGCTAAAATAAACTTCCAGTATTATCCACTCATATTAACCATTATCATGATAGCTGTAAGGGAGAGGGAGAAATTATTCTCTGGTGGAAATGCTATAAACCAATTTCAGAGTAACTTCTTAATGCAGACCATTGTCAATGACTGTGTAGAATCCAAATTGTTTTTCAGATTTATAGGCCTGGCAGTTGGAAAAGAACAGCTTGTGAACTGAATTTCTGATTTGGAATACATGGAGATTAAATAATATGGACCCTCAAATGACATTGTTAGTTAGTTTTCAGACTGTAACTGTCCTTTGATACTCACTGTTTCCTATTTTGTGCAGTGGTCTCCTTTGCTTCACACTAGTGTGGCTGCAGTGCCGCAAAACTGTGAAATATTTTAAAAACATTTTAGACACAAACTGTTACTCTGAGGATCTTGCAAATGACTGTTTACAGTTCATTTGTTTTGAAGTATTTACTGTGAAGAATTTGATTAAAATCTGTAACATCCAAGAACATGTGAATAAATACTAACAGATGTGTGTGGTTTTTATATTGTACCTTGTTCATGATGGATATGCAAATGATAGAAGTAAATTCTAGCATGATTCTTCCAAACTTGTATTACAGATTTTCTCCTTTAATCTCCAGCTTTTAATTGGAGGGAAGAACAAACAGCTGAACAGATTTATCAAAGATATATGTAATTCTTTTAAATTAAGTTCTAAATTAAGTAATGATGTGCTAATCAGTTCTGTAGCAATAACAAGGATTTTCTATCATTAAATGTTGAAGCCCAGGCTCTCAGGAGACCAAATGTTCTGTGTGTGCTAGACGTAAAACTTGACAGAAACTTTCAGCACAAAATGATTGGCATACACCTTATGGACCTAAATATAGGGATGACATAGTGAATTTAGCCACAGAGTTTTTCAATTGATCAGATAATTTTAAGCTGGTGTGATTGAGTATTTCATGGGAAGAGAGTTTCAGCAAGGTAGTGGTTTCCTAAGTATTCTTTATATAATGCCTATTGAGAATGGAAACCATCATTTTCAATTTCAAGTTTTGCTGCACCCTTTCATGGCACATGTGGAAATGCCTGTTTTCAAAAGTCAGCTAAAGCATTGAAATTCTGTCCCTGCATCATCCCCACTATTATTCCCCACTCAATGGTTTTAGAAGCTCATTGGAGAAAGTAGAAAAGTGTCCTTTCTCAATCCTCTGACACTTGCTCCTGGTTTTTATTAATCTGTTCAGGCATGAAACATGCAGAAATCTAATTGGGTGAGGTGCTAATGTTTTACTTGTAAATATAGTTCCTAAACATGGAAATACATATTTGAAGTGTGATTATTTGAAGCCAATTAATTTGTTGATTTTTTTGTTTCTGCCATGATGTTACATTTCTTCAGTGGGCTCAGCAGTACAATGTTACCTTGTCATTAGAATTGCATTATTTAAGAATAAGAATTTGTTTAGAATCTGGTTTTTCCAGGAGGACTTGCCTATTTGCCTGAAAGCAGATGTAAGTATTTGGAATGTTACTGTAATGTTCTACATTTCTTTCCTAGGCCTTTATCAGACGCTGTTTAGCATACCGAAAAGAGGATAGATTTGATGTCCACCAGCTGGCTAATGATCCTTATCTTCTCCCTCATATGAGGAGATCAAATTCTTCAGGAAACTTGCATATGACTGGCCTAGCAGCATCCCCTACACCACCTACTTCAAGCATTATTTCATACTGAAATTTCTCCAGCTGGGGAATAGGATGATACCTTTGTTTAGTTTTCAGATGCAGACTGGAGCTTGAAAGCATTTGAGTGTTTTTACACAGGACAAGTTTGATAACTGTGTTTTCAGACTGAAGTCCTCATACATAGTGTCATTTGTATGATTGGAATGGATCATGGACTGTGAATAAATGTACCCTTCTGAGAAACACCGTTAAACATTGAAGGATGAAGGATGACACTTCCTGTTACAAACTAACAGGTATACTGTGTTTAAGACTGAAGAAAAGGTTTTTAGTTTTTTTTCTGGGGAACATTGTAAATAATCTTTTTAATACTTTAAAGTACATTTGGTGGATACTGGAAAGTTCTAACATGAAGGGTAGTTTTTCATTATTTAAATAAAAAAGGGTAGTGAGCAAATTTGAAAACACAGGAAAAATTTTGTGCCTGGTTATAAACTAAATGAACTGCCATCTTTCCAAGACATTGATCTTTCGAAACCAAAGTAAGGAGTGTGAGACAGTGAAAGATAATGTTCAGCATCAGATTTCTCAAATAAAATTAGAGTCTTTTATTTGGCTACTCAGGCTTGTACCTCCAAAAATGTGGTGGTATTTCACTGAATTTAGATTGGAAGGGTGATAAGGAATTCCTGGTACTTATTTCTCAAATAGATTGCTAATTTTGAAATCCATTCAGTTTTTTAAAAATACTATACTTGCTGTGGTATTGAAACTTGTGAAACCTTCCAGGCTTCTAATAAAAGCAAGCAACAGTATGAAACCAAATGCAAACAGGTCATGTATAATGTTCTATGCAGGAATAATGATAAATTCCCTTCTAGCTCTATTGTAAATTGTTGTACAGATGTCACGTTTCCAGTTAAATTTCAGCAACTTATTCCTGTACAAATGTTTAAAGTATGGCTTTTTCTAATTGGATATTGCATTTTTTTTAAGTCTCCCTCAAGGCGCTTTTAATTGCTGCTAAATGATGTTGCTTTTACTTTTACAAGAGTCAAATGACCTCCTTAAGGTGCGAGTGAGCTGTCTGAGAGATTGAGAGCAGGCAATCCGTTAACAATCAAGGCATGTAAAGCAGATCTGTGTTGGCAAAATACAGTACAGTTCTTTGAGTCAGTTTCTTGCGTTCTCGTCCTGCAGGGCGCATTGACAATAGATGTAGAAGTTGCTCATGGTTATTCTCTATTTCTGGAAGTTCCTATCAACAAGGAAATGTTTCTTGTGGCTTGTACAGATATTTTAAAATGTGAAACATTTTCTAACTGCCTTGTATGGTAGAAACTTATTTTTCAGAACAGTGTATCTCTCTCCTGTTCACTATTCTTTTTACTATCCCATTCTTGATGCTGAATACCTATATGTAATTTTGTCCATGTTGCAGAAAGAGGAGGCTGTATTACCACAGGTTTTCATTTAGTATTGTACAGTTAAACTGTTGCTCTTGTTTCTGATGTTGCAAGCCATTTTGTTTTCATTGTATATAAAGAAATGTTAACTGTCTCTTTAAGATGCTGCTGAAATTGTAGAGAATGTAGCCAAAACAGTAATAAACAACGGCAGTTGAAATTTCAAGGTTTTCATTGTGTGTTTTTACATTTCAGCAAAGGGCAAATCACATAACCATATCAGTGAGCAACACGAAAATATTAAAGCAAACTCTTCTTAATTACAGACAAAAGCCCAATAATACAATAATTAATTTAAGTAACATTGGAGGTGAAAGGGAGAGATTCCATGAAACATAAAACATCTGTCATGATGATGTAACCAAAACTTCATTTCACTGAATAGACCATACAGAAACAACTCGTATTTCAGTGGTGCTTCTTTAAATACTGAGGTGTGGAATAAGATCAGCTCATAGAATTATTAGAAAATTAGACTCAAACAGAATACTGGGGACTCCATCCTTTCTACTCTACAGCCCAAGACCAAGTGCAGAGTTCAAGGAGAATGTGCTATAGCTGTAAGTTCATATTAGATTTCATTCCTTCTTTGCCTGCATGTTGATAATGGAAGCTGTGTTTTTATTTATTTGGAATGTGTTAATGGTTACCCTTAGTAAAGGTAAGTTAGGCAGTATATTAGAGAACTACTTGAAGTACCTGAGAAATTTACAGCTACCTAAAAGAGGTTTGTGTACAGACTTGTTTTTCCTGTGGTTAGGATCTGGGAATAAGCTGTTGTGGCTAAATACATGACATTTACTTCAGCTTTACAAGTACATGTTTCTGGAACTTAAACACTCACTTTGAAAATGCTTCATACAGGAATACTTGAAGAAAAAAAGAGTTACCATCTCATCTTTTGAATCAAAGTTGTAAGATTTTTACCCCCAGTAGCACTGTTGTGTTTGTGCTAACATCTTGCAGTACTGTTAATGAAAACTTTGTTATCCCCAAGTGGATGAATTCTGTGGTCACAGGACTTCTGAGTTGTGTGTTTGGTGCCTGCTACTCAGCAATTTGTGCTTGGGATAGAAGTACCCTTGAGGCTGAGTTTAGGACCCCGAATTATGCTGCTGGTGGAGTGCTGATCCATTTCTGGGACTATCATGTGTCAGGTGTTCAGTCTGTATTTCATGCCCATTTTACTAACTTCAGCATGTGTCATCACTAGGTCTCCTAAGCTTTCTCCAAATTTAAGAGCAGATAGACAAAAGAAATGAAGCTAAACATCATCATGCAGTTCTTAATGAATCTTGGAAATAAAAAGCTTCCTTTAAATTCATAAACACTTTAAATGTCTGCAATGGAAGATTATAAAATACTACATTACAGTATAAGAAAAAAATAATTTAAAAAAACCCTTAACATATGAAACGTGACTGTAGAAGTTATGCACTTTTAACTGAATGTAGTGCTACATCCTTGCAGCCAGAGTCAACATTGGTTGGCTTGTTCCTGCAAAACAACCGTGTTTTGGCACTATTTTTTGCTTATTAGCACCGAATTTGTTCAGATTTCACTGTGGAGCATTAGATACTCTGAACGTGGTGTCCCCTGGTTCAGTGTTTTCACTTTTCTGAGCAGCGCCTTTACCGCTCGCGGGAAGCCGGGAATGCATCGTGGCACTGCGGGCACTGCAACGAGCGCGGCCCGGGGGTTCCGCGCTGCTGCCACCCGCCTGGCAGCCTCAGCAGGGCACTGCGTATTTTAAAATCGGAACCCCGAAAAGGAAAGCATGTTTCTGAATTTAAAGCATCCTGCGTGTTCCTTCTCCAGCTTTTTGATGTCTTCCCGAACGTGCGAAGACCACAGGTCTGAGGCGGGGCCGCCGGCGCGGCCTGGCCTCTCATCCCCGTCCCAGTCCCGCGGGCAGGCGGGACACGGCACACCCAGCCTGGGGAGGGGAGGCGGGTCCCCCACAGCGCTGCTGCTTCAGCCGTGCTCTGGGTCCCGGCCCTGCTGGGGCCGGAGCCGCTGCTGTGGGGGCAGAGGAGCTGCGGGGCCTGGGCCGGGCAGGGGCAGCGCCGCCCCGCAGCCACGGTGTGTGACGGAGTCGTTCGGCGAGGGACAGGGGCCGCTGGCCAGGTGAGAAGTGTCTCTGGGTCATTTATTACATTTATTTCCATTATTACATTTATTACTCTTCAGAGAGCTCTCAGGACTTGGTGCTCTTCTCTAGGAGTGGCATATTGCATTGGGAAGGGAGACTGGAGGGCCTGGCCTGGTGGGGTAGGGACCTGGGCAGTGCATCAGAACGGGGAAGCCTCAAAATTTGGAGACACTGTGGGTAGAGTGTGTCCTGATGCTGATGTCTGAAATGCTTGAGTTTCGCTATTGCTATTGCATTTTTAAAAACGTATTTTTATTCCATATCAGCTACAGGCAGACTGAGGACTCTGGTTTCATAGCTGAGGGTGCCAGGCAGCACAGACTGAGGGTGCTTCCCCCGCCAGCCCAGCCCAGCGTGTCTGTCTGCAGCCACACCACGGGGACCAGGGCACTGTTGGGTCCCAGCATGAGCCCACTATGGGCTTCAGGCTCTAAATAACCTTCCTGAGGCCTGAAGCATACTGGGCTTCAGGCAGCCATGGATGCTAGAGTTGAGGACTCCATTGCCTTTGTAGGAAAGGTAAGACGGCACATTTGCCGGAGAAATAATGAATGATCCAGAAATCTCATGCTTTGTGATCACAGATTCGTGAAAGGAGCCTAATGAGATACACAAAGCTCCCTGAGTCACCATCCTGGAGGTCTGGCGTGACATACCTGCTGCCTGAGACCAGTGTGTTTTCAAGCACCCCTTCTACAAACAAAACAGGTTTTACTCAGTCCTCAACGTTTCCTAGGCAAGGATCCCTGAAAAACTCTCTAACCTTTTCCAATACCTAAGTTTGGCTCAAGTTTACTTATACCATGACAGACATAATCTCCCTAACTGCCGCACAAATTGTTTGTTTCAGGCTTGCACCTGTGGTTCATTGGCTGCTGGCAGAGCTCTCATCACTGATTTCAGCAGTGCAATACCTTCCCTGCATGCCCTTCTATTGCAAAGATAGGTAAGTAACCTATTAGTTGGCAAACTACACTTGCCCATAGTGGATTTGGAGCATCTTGTTCCACTGGTTAAATGTCCATTCATATACGTTTATATAATACTACGAAACCCTCATGCTGCTTATAGGGTTACATAAGGATGGATCAGGTGTTGAGCTGATCTCATAAGTTGTCTTCTTAGAGCTGTCAGGATAGTTTTATTACTGAGCCCAAACAAATTCCAATCTAATAAATTAGCATATCCTATAGGCTATTGTCCTATCACCCAGTTAACAAAACCTTTACACATAAAATAGAGGAATTACTCCTCTGTCATCCTTTATCATCTGTCAGGATTCCTGTGTTTTTAATGACCCTCATCCTTTTCCACTTATATTAATACTTTAATATATTGCTAAAATGAAAATCTTAAAATGTAGGTAGTACATTCAACAAAACATGGTCCTAATGGTGAAAACTGTAAAGATTGGTGTTTTTTGTCCTTATCTCAGACCACTGAGAGGAGTTCAGCTGAATTACTTTGAGACAGCTCTTTCTGTCTGGGGGCATGCTTTGATGGGCTCTGTTAACATGAGGCAGCAGTGTGAAGGCCTCTTTCCCTTTTTTTTTTTTTTTCCCTCTCAGGTTTTGCAAAAGATTACTTAGGTTGCAAAGAATTTTGCTAATTTTGTGCTAAGGAGCAGCACAGACAAGCACAGAGATCATGGGGAAAAGCCAGTACAAGCCATTCCTATTTGAAACTGGGGTAAAGCAACCAGGAGTCAGCTGGGTAAGGCTCCAGATGGAAGGTGGGACTGAAATAACACTTCAGCTGTACTCATTTAGATAACTTCATGTGTGTCCAGAGCACTTTCAGACTCAGCCACTATGCACTGGGGGGGGTAGAAGGTGAAAATGGCTAGTGGCAAAGTTTTATGTTGTGTTTCATATTTAGAGATACAGAAAGCAAACCCAGGACACAAGGGGAAAAGTAGTGCTGCCTGAACCATCACAGCTTTATTAGCAACACTTTGGTGCTTGTAAATCAGCCTCTGTCTAAAATCAGGGAGGTACATCAAAACTCACTTGCCACTGGAGATGTGCATCAGACACAAGTGTCAGCAGTCCAGGAAAGGAGGCACCTGCTTTCCCAGTGCCCACTAGATGGCAAAGCAAGGTGCTCTCTTCAGACTGCTGAACATCTGCTTTGCTTGTCTGCACCCCACGCTGGATGACACAGAGCATGGGTGTGGCAATATCAGAGCAGCAGATGCCTATAACTCAACAGTCAAGACTGCCTGTCCCTCTGGGATATTGGACCAAGGCTTCTCTGACTTCAGCAGGCAGAGGATTTAAATACTAATGACACTAATTTTCCTAGGGACTGGCATGGGGTTTTGGAATTCAGTAGCATTTGGCTGTATTTGGATAGCAATTGACTCAACAAATACTACGAGAAACACGTTTCTCTCATAGGTTATATAAAACAGGAAGGAATAGCTTGTAACAAACAGTGAAGGAAAACTTACTGCTTTATAGAATCCATCTGACTTGAAGCAAGAGTCCTGAAATAAAAATCAAAGCTTCTGGAGTGAAGCTTTACTTCTACTTGGAGTTCACAGAAGTATTGAGATATAGTGTGTAGGAAAAGGATCTGTGAAAGAGCTTAACTCCAACAATGCCAAATTTTGTCTTCCCAACTTTTGTGTTAAGCCCTACTCCCTTATTGGGACACTTTGGACTTTTAGGTGCTCAAATACTAAAATGATGAATCTGTGAAATGCATTGATTGATGTCAATAGTTGGAAGTGTGACTGATGAAATATAATTGCTGGAAATACTGTAATTCAGCTCTTCTCTCTGCTCTGGACTTTATTCTTATTACTGCCATTCTTGTAATTTGAAATGACACAATCCGAACTCAGAAGCCTTTTAAAGTATTATTTTATAATATTCAAGTCACACATTTCCTTGTGATGGTTACTGCTTAAGATTTCTAACATGTTATTTATAGGACATTGTGCTGATAAAGGTGAATTAAGGATAGGAGGTAGATCTAAATTAATTTCTTATTTGGTGAAAGTAATAGTGATAGCTACTACAATATATAATCTGCAAGGGCATTTTTCATGTAAGAAATTATAATGTAGTAGTTAGTAATCCACATAGCATGGCTCTTCTGTTCTAGGGCAATTAAATATCCTTCTACCATTAAAGATTTTGTTGTATTTTTGACCTGAGACAAATATTTAGTGTAAAGATTATCTGAGTGCTTCACATAAATTGATTCCATTAGGGTGTAGTTGTACATTAGAAGTTTCTTTCTTAATAACTGAAAATGTTTTGCATTTGTTTATGTGTGTGGACAGAAAAATGCTATTTCATGGCTGCTAGAGTAAAGTCACAAGTGATGTGAGAGCTTTGGACCAGGGTTTAACACCACTGAGTAACTGGAGTTAATGAGCTGGCAATATGGGTTGTGCAGTCAGTGTAAGCAAACCCAGGGCTCACCCCTGAGCCCTTTGCACCCACAGCCTCCCTCCCTCCCTGGGCTCCAGGCCAAAGAGCACCCAGCCCTGTGCTAGTGCTCATCAGCTGGCAGGCATGGGGAAAAAGGCAGCTCTCTTTTGGCTGGGTTACCCCTCAGCCAGGACTGAGAGCCAGCCTGGGCCGCAGGCAGTGCCAGGAGGGTGCTGTGAGCACTGGGTGGTGAGCAGGGGGAGGAAATGGCAGCATCTTAGCTTGGTGCAGAAACGTCTTCCCTCTCAAGTCAGGCTGTGCTCCTCTCGAGGCCCTGGAGGAGGAAGGGCTTCCCAAGAGGCAGGCCTGCCCCCACAGTGGGGCTCTGGCTCGCTGGCTTTCCCTCACAAGGAGCACCTCTCCTGAGGGGGATGGTTGGCTGGCTATCCTACCAGGATATCCTACCAGTATATCCTACCAGTATTCTCAGATTTCCAGTGTGTGATCATCTTGCTGGATATGCACAGATGACTTCCTTCTCCAGGCATGAGAGTCCAACCAAAATTTCCAAGAAACAACAACAATCACAGCAGCTACCACAGAGATTTGGGTGCTTACCAGCATATAAGCCCTCTGTGCCATTTCTGCCTAATTGTCTCTAGGGGGTAGGAGTTACAAAAACCCACCATCTCTTTTAAGCATTCCCTGAGAAAACTAATGCAGGAAGAACCTGGTGTTCTAATTATTCCGTATCCCAGGGTTACTAAAGTGTAGTTCCTCTACATCCTGCATGAATTCAAGCATCTGAAGCTCAAATCTAATACTGCATCTATGTTCATTATCCTTTGGACACTCAAAGCGGAGGTGACACTGAGCATCAAATGCCTTTGCACTCTGTGACTAAGCAATGACACTTGACAGATACATACCCACCCAGGATGCAAGCGTAAAATGCTTTCCTAAGTGCAATGAACTTTGATTTTGAGGGTAGTAAAATTCTCACTCGATAGTCTTTATAAGTATAATTAATTAATTAATAGTATTTCTGAGTCAAACAAAACCACTGATAAAGAATTAGCAAATACTGAGGCCATGGTAGGCAGCATATTTGCACTCTGTGCTTTTAGAAATGCTGATGATTTTTCAAATCTTTGTCTTTTTAGATGGAGCTTCTTAATACTGAATTTTAACCACCTAAAAGGAGAACAGGTGTTTGTTTCTTTCCTCCCTGCCCCATTCCTTCCTTTTAGAATTGCCTGGTGCAGAAGTGCTTGTTTAAACCCCACATTTCTCAAACTGAAGACATCCTCATTGATGTTTTGGACAGATACTCTTCACGTAGACTTAGGAGTAGGCTTCTTCTCAGCGAGCAGAGACCTGTCTCTGGGGGCGTTTTCTTCAGGGAGTAAGGGAGTGGGTCTCCTCTCTTTCTCAGCTGAACCCCTGGGTAGAAGTCACAGATTTAGGGTGGCTTTCTAGAATCTTGCTGAAATCTGCTAGTAACTGGACTGAGCCAAGTAGTTGGAAGTAATATTTATTACCAGGTTAGTAGTAATAAAATGGTAAAGACAAAGTTAATCCCAGAGAGATATGGATTGGGTCAAGTGCTTGACCATAACTGGGAAGGTAAGACTCACATTCCTGCAAACTTTGATAGTTTGTATTTGAAGAGACAGAATGACAGAACATACACTTATCAATGCATATACGTAAGTGTAGAGGACCACACCTAAGCATGATGGATCCTGACAACAAGCATATGGAAAATAAACTGCCTCTGCTTTGTTAGGAATATAGAAACACCTAGCAGGCACTCTCTCCACGTGTACACACAGACCCAGCACAGGAAGCTGAGAGGTCATCTGAGACCTCTGGAGTCGCACAGCAGTGCAAAATTCAAACATAAGCCATTGCTTAACCAACATTTTTCACTTGCAAGGGGTGAAGTGTCAGCATCTTTTCAATTTCTGACTTAAGCGGATAGTTTCTTAAAACTGTTGATCTCATAGGAGAGAGGAGTATTAGATGTGAAGAGGATTACAACAGGGGAAGCAAACACTTGCCCTTGTGAATTTGTATGAACTATATTTAGAATTTAAATCCAAGCATAATTAAACAGTGCTAATGAGACAGAGGGACTTATCTTCATTTGGTGTCTAATTGGTGTCACTGATTTCCTCATTCATTTTTTCCTAGTTTTAAAGCCTTCTTGTTCCAGTGAGATTAGATGGTAAAAGCTACCCTGCAGAGAAAGAGTATGTGGCCTGGAGCTAAAATTCAGTTGGAACCCTTTTAAGGGATGCTGCTTTCTTGATAGCATCGGTAACTGACAGCAAAGACACCTGTAAATGTGTAGCCAACAGTCAAGCAAGGCAGTCTTTGTGCAGGGTACTGTCTTAGGTTGCAATAGTGT